>JADGIF010000111.1:0-19319 GCA_018985225.1 Amoeboradix gromovi
ATCCAGGCAGCGATGGGTTCAGTTAACCTTGTTTTCCTTGTTTAACTTTTCAAATGCTAGTTTATGGATATCATATGGGACACCAAATATAAAAACTAGACTAACTACGCCCAGCCAATCGACTGAATCTTTGCATTAGCTGCTGCCAACGGCATGTTGTATGTTTAGAGAGCCGTTGGAACCCCTTTAGATTACTTCTGTCAGGCCCCTATCTCGTGTTTTTCATTTGAAATGCCTCCTTGCAACAGCAACAATGCTTTCCGTTAAAAGTTTGGCTAATTACATCAATGCCATGTACACAAAACCAATTTGTATTGAAATGATCAAGGATGATGAACCATTGGACTGTTTTACATGTACTATTCGTTTTCCAAGTGAAGGTGATGATACATCTATTGCAAAATTCCAAGGAAGTAAGAAAACCGTACTAAAAGATGTTACTAGTTATATCCTGTTGAAATACCCAGATTTGGATATCAATCGATTCCAAGGTGCAGCAGTGACCACTCCATTGGAATTGTTGAACCAGTTCAAGAACCAGAGAAATGCACAAGTAACTATTCAAGTTGAAGATAAACCATCCGGAACTCTAAAGTATAAATGGGACAATGAAGAATTATCCTTGGAATCCAATTATTCCTACTTCAAACACCACAGTTATACTAAAAATAAGATTGCACAATTGTTGTTGGAACAAGCAGCCATTTATGATCCATTGGCTAGAGATTATGTTAATTGGATTACCAAAGCACTGCCTTTAACCATGTTTATCAAGTTGCCTGGAATGGAATCTGTTAGTATTGAATACAAAGGTGCTACTAAACTGGATGGCGTATTGGATAATAGTACAGCTTGGAAACATCATCATGAAAAGGTCGCAGAAACACTATGTGGAATGGCTAATAACAAGGGTGGCATAGTTTATATTGGTGTGCATGACACTGGAATTGTACAAGGAATTCAATTTGAAAACACTGGTCAAGTAGATGGTTTGAAGTTGCAGTACCAGAATTATATCAAATCACAAATGACGCCTAGCATTTCGTATGATTTAGTTGTACTTCCTGTCAGTTATTACAAGGACAAGCCTGAATTGAAACTGATTGCAAAAGATACTAAACTGTCTTCAGAGGATCTTGTCAAGACATTAAATGAGTTGAAACAAAGATGGAATGACATGTGGAATACGCCCCAATTATTGATGGATAATCAAGTGGTAAGAGAGAATAGATTTGTATTTCAATTTAATGTGAGACCTGGTCAGAGTTTATATCAATGCAAAGGGGTTTGCTATTTAAGAAGAGAAGGCCAGAATGATAGATTAACAGTTGAGCAAATTGTTGATGAAATGATGATGAAGAAGCTCTTGACAGATTAACAGTTGAGCAAATTGTTGATGAAATGATGATGAAGAAGCTTTTAAAATAAATTGTTAAATCTCAACTATTTTGAAGTCTTCTGAAGACGATGCCATACTTGCATAGAATTAAACGATTGCAACAAACAACTATCATATAAAATGCAACATATTTAAAGCTGAAGAACGTCAACATTTAGAAGAATGCTTCAATAGAAATTTTGAACCAGTACTTATTATTGGTTTGAAATCATTGCTATTTGTAAATTTTAATGTCAACAACACATTGACTATTACTGAATTTGGAAGATTATTCACTGGATTTATTGCATCTTACGCAATTCCTCCAAATCATCGGTATATTAGTGCACAATTTAGACAATAAATATTTAGTCTACTTTTCATATTTGATTCAACTTTTCAACACGATTTCATTGGTCAAGTCAAGTTAGTCCAGTTTTTATATTTGATGTCCCATTTTTTTACATTCTAAAAAGTCTTGTATTGTAATTTTAAAAATGCTCTGCCGTGCTGTTTGAAACTGCAAAATGGAAAACGACATTATTGAAATCCCGCAACTAGAGTTTCCAAATTTTGATCAAAAACAATCGAAAATTGAGGACAACAAGGATTTGGTTTTGGAGGATACCATTCAGAATTTTAATAAAATCATCAAGGGAGTACAAAAATTACAGGAAAAGGTAAAAAGTGCACAGATGTTCGCAAGTGAATCCTTCAAAAAGTGTGATAGCACATATAATGACAATCAGAGTTTGATTACAGATATGCAGCAAAAGATGAAAGCACAGGCCAAGTTGCTGAAATAAAGCAATAAATTGCATTGTTTATCATTTTATTTACTTTATCTATTCTAATTCTGTTAGCCTTCCAACTTTAGTACTTAACCTAGATATAACCACAGGAATATCTAGCAGTGTTCCGAATGTATCCGGCTTAGCAGTTTACAAACTTCAGTCCAATGTGTAAGAGTGCCCTAGGCATCTTATTGACAAACAAATTTCATATAATTGTGTGCTCCTTGATACCTGATCGGGACCTGCTGAATGAAATTTGGTCTAGTTTTGGGTATTTTAGATAACATCCATAAAGCTCTCAAGGCATTAGTGCTGATAGGACAAAACTCAGAGGAACAGCTAGAGTTGCAATTCCAACTGACGTGCTTAACTGAAATCATAAAAGGAGCGGAAGACTCATCTGTTTCTAGCGAAGCTTCTGAAGCGTTGGAAGCTCTAAGTCAGAAAGTTGCCGATTTAGCAAAGTATTGCACTTTTATTGTCAAGACTAAAGATTTAAAGCATTCAGTCTTTAATGTAGGTGATCATAACTCGAAGGTTAAAATGTTTGGTAACTCCCTGCAGTTACTGTGCACAAAGCTGGCAATCTTTCTTGTGCTTAATACCAAAGAAGTCGATGAAAACAATATCACCCGGTTGGATGAAGTTTTAATGAAATACAGTAAAAGACCAACTCTGGATATACTGGATAACAGTGATGTCAAAATCGTGCTTTTGAGCATGGGGGTTACCCCAAGGCAATTTCGGGATATAAGGTATCAGATGGATTGGGTAACAAGCAGGGCAATAGAACATCCACTTGAATTGCCAACAATTTTAAAGCTCAAGGCAGAATTATGTTCCAGAAAAAAACTCGAAAAAGTCCTCGAACCCTCTGATTTTAAGTATATTGCTAATATAAAAGTAGACGAGACTTGTCTGCGTGGAAGTAGCGACCGTGCTAGAGTCTATTTATTAAAATGGATGGGCACCGAGGTCGCCGTCAAAATACTAGAAGATGTTTCTTTCTTCGATCCAGGTCTTAAGATATTTGAGTCCATGGAACTGGTGACTAGAAAAAATATTCTCAATGAAATTAAGCTATACGATAAATTAAATGTCTGCCCTTTCATATCTACGTTCTATGGTGTGTCTTCGATTAACAACAAGTTAGCGTGGATTACTGAGTTTTTACCTTACAAATCGATTGAATACTTGATTTATGTAGAGCCGGAACAACTTACTGAAGGCTTTACGGCTAGCCTTATAAACGGGATCTCAAATGGTTTGGCGCACATGCATGAAAATGGTGTGACACATTTTGACGTTAGAAGCAGTAATATACTTGTCGGAAGAGACTGGACTCCAAAGATAACTGATATTGGAATAGCTCGTATCCAGAAAGATTCTGTAAATTCAATTCAGTGGAGAGCTCCTGAGCAGCTGGAAAGGGCTTCTTATAAACATGGAAATCATTTTCCTGGAGACGTTTATAGTTTTGCAGTTCTACTTGGCGAAATTTCCACAAGAGAAAAGCCATGGAATGAATGCACGCTAGAAGCGATTCAATCCAGCGTATTACTGGGGAATAGGCCATATGACATGTACCTGCATAACATTTCTCCTTCAATATTTAGTTTAATGTGCAAATGCTGGCAGCAGACACCAGAAGCTCGAATTTCGATGGCACAAGTGCTTTCATATTTGGAATCTAGATGCGAGGAAGATAACACCATGGGTCAAGATCGACACTTTGGTTCATTGCCTAAGAATGAAGCAAAACAGCCTGCTGTTACTGAATATGAAGTTATAGAATTAGGAAATAATGGTGTAAAAAGGTTTACTGATTACAAAACGGATCCAAAAGAACCTAATCATTTAGCAGAACACGATAGAGTGGACAGCGCTAAATTTCGACTACAGCAAATCGAAGAGTCTCTAAAGTTTTATAAACAGGAAACACAGTCAAGTAGAAAAATTACTCTGATGCTCAACATCCCAGGCATAATTCTAATTCCAATTTTCATAGTAGGTCTAGCCTTGAATGATAATTCAACGATGGCTGTTACTTTCACTGTTTTAGGAGGCATATATGCGTTTATAGTCGCTATGTGGAACATGTTGTTTTGCTGCTGTTACACTACAACTCCAAGAAAGATATTAAAAATGAAATCTGAAAGAGATAAGCTATTAAGCTTGCAACTGTAAATAAAACCATACTTTGTAATGAGTAGACTCGCGTCTTGATACTGCAGATATTTTAGCACTTGTATCAGTTTACTTTTTATACTTTCATATCGGTAATTCCGAAGTAATCGTTTTGCTCTTCAGTTCTATCATAATCAGTTATAACCATGTTAGGATCCGGATCCGGAGCATATAAATTTTGAATATAGCTATTAGCCATTGGATCGTCTAGTTCAATCGTCCATTGCACCGATCCAGTCATTGTGCTTAATTCATGTAGTTTCGTTAAAAACTTCGTAAAAAGGTCCTTTCTGTTCAACTCTGCGCCATCTCCTT
This sequence comes from Amoeboradix gromovi, assembly GCA_018985225.1. Classification (NCBI taxonomy): domain Eukaryota; kingdom Fungi; phylum Sanchytriomycota; class Sanchytriomycetes; order Sanchytriales; family Sanchytriaceae; genus Amoeboradix; species Amoeboradix gromovi. Next base: position 4,675 of record JADGIF010000111.1, read on the forward strand.
GCCTAAAGGGTGTCTTGTCTGATAGCTCTACTTTAATTTCATCCAATAAACCTTCGATTGTGGTAAACTTTCCACCCAAGGTACCAGAAGTCAGTTCTAAATCTATTTCAGGAATCCTCAATCCACTTGTCTCACTCTTTAATATATCTCTGCTCAAATCATCCTCACACGTTACGGTCAGCTTTATGATTCTACCCTTCTCACTCATAGCACCGGCAGACTTAACTTCGTTTGATTTGTAACCACAAGTATCACAAACTGTGGACATGATAACGACCTCTTTAAAGTGGGGAATGTCTATTAATTTCATTCTTGTTGGACATGGTGACTTACATTGACTACAGTTACTGGGGAATTCATGTATTTCTTCTTTAAGTTTATTAACAATTTCCGCGTTAGTCTCTTCAACTGGAGCCTCTTCGCCTAGACCCAAGAATTCATTGTCCTCAGCGGTGCGATTGAATTGGGTAATTTTCATTTGAGGATCAGGAGAAGGCGCCATTAAGTTTTCCACAAAGCTATTACCTGAAATGTCTCTTATAGTTAAAGTGAATTCTGATTTAACTTCCAAATAGCCACGAAGAGTGTTCAAAATATTTTCAACTTGATTGTACAAAGTCGGTTCATTTAATTTACGATTCTCTTGCTGGTCACTTAAATCATCAATTATTCTGTCCAAGAGACCTTCAAATGTAGTCAGTATCGAGCTGTTTTGATTTTGACTAGGCGGAACTTGCAAGTCAATCTCTTTGATTGAGACACTTGCACTTGCTGACTTTACTACCTGGCGACTTAGATCGTCAATACTTGTGATCCGGCATTCAATTTCCACGCCTTGCTTTTGAATCTCGGAAGCAGATTGTAATTCATTGTTACTAAAATTACAATTTTCACACGAAAATGCCATGACGACCACCTCTTTAAAATATGGAATGCTGGTTAAAAACAATCTTGTAATGCCATTATTACCGCAATTCATACAAAGACTTTCAATTTCAGTCACCTGATTTTCCTCATCTGCATTTAGTCGACTAAACATTGTATAGAGGGTTTTGTGCACAAATTCTGTGTCCATACTCCTCGTTAAAAGTCCTGATTTCTGAGAGAATCGAGAATTTCCACAGAGAAACTAGCAGTGCTAGATGTTACGTTACAGTGATTGCTCACGCTTTCACTACCCTGAGGCGGGATTAAATAAGGATGCAGATACTTGATGTATATGTTCCTTGCTGCCATATGATCTATATCTATCTTCAAATGACAATTTGTACATGTGAATGTTTCTAAATTAGTTTTCTTTAGAGTACCACACCTTGTACATGTCTGACTAGTAAATGATTCATTACGTTCAAGCATCGTCTTTCCTCTTTGCTTACACTTAAACTTCAAGCGTTCTTTGAATGTGTAATGGGACATTGTGGCCATATTTCTTGCGACTTGCTCGACAAGCTACTTAGCATCTGGCTCGTATTAAACGATGGCAAGTATATAAGAACATACGTCTTTGTGTGCTGCACCTGCTAGTTATTTCTTTAGATTTGACACGTTCAGGATTACATCTATTTGTTACATTTATCATTTACGAAAAGGAAGAATATCGAGTGTTTAAGCTATTAGAAAAATCTGGAAAAGTCTTGAAATGATACAAAAGTATATGCAAATTCGCGATAAATGATTTATTCAAGAAACAATCGAGCTGCTTCGAAATCTTTAATCAATCTGGTAGTATTTTTTTGAAAATTTTTGGTTGCTTATATGAATTTCCGTCTTTTGTAGGACAACAGTCTGCTTGCCTTTCTCTTTACTTGCAGAAATAGATGTCAATATGTATTTATTAAAACCACTTAGCAATTTTGCACAGTTATCTAAGCGAGAGTACTCAAAATCTTTATCAAGGACGAATTAATTACATAGCTCAGTTGTATCCTAATTATCTAGTAAATATTATCGAATAAACGAGACTAATTCTGAAAACATGTCCACATTTCTAAGCAGGAGGAAGAACTAGAGACCACGATAGATTACCATATCATTAATTCATGACGCTGAACAAAACAAAGAAACGAGAAAACCAGAGAAAAAAGATGATAATGAAGTACTAGAAATAACATTAAGAACCTTAAGACAGAATATGAAAGGGTTATAGGGGAGATGTTGCAGCATATACTCGTGCTAAGCAGCCAAGCTATTTGAAAGAAATATTACCGGTGCATTGTCATATTGAGAAAAGGTTTAATGGATTATTATGGGACTCACATCTTTCCAGGAGTCCTATGACCCAGAGTTGGGGCCATATCTTATTTTTAGTTACAAAAATACTTTTTAAGTTCTAGGTCAACCTCTTATGTTGATTTCGCAGTTGGCAAGTTAATCATATGTACCATACTTGAATTTATTGACTTGATCTTGTTTTTATGTTTGAGGCAAACCTTTTAAAACTCCAAATTTATGAAAAACTCAGGAAATTGCAGAGTCAGTGATAGTATCAGTCGTTCAGTTACAATGATCTCTCTCACTTCCATTATCCTGTGGCGGGATCGAATATTAAGGCACATATGTCAATAAGATGTCGCTATCAGTTTCTTAATGATAGATAGTTCATGCATAGGACTCCAAACTGGTTTTCTTGAAAGTACCTACATGTTGAACGTTTGCTGCTCTTCTACTTGTAATCAAACACTTTACAATAGTTATAAGTCTTTTTGCATAATATGGCAATCACGTTGGCAACTAACCGCTTAGGCTTCTAATGACAAACGAGACTGGATTCTGTATTGGATACCAGTTTTTTCAATGCAATAATCATCCTTCTTTCTCTTGAATTTCATTTTAATTCTTAAGTGGGACGGTTCTTTGCCATATTTGCTCTCAAGTCACAACAATAGATATAGAATACATTGCATTTTTCAATTTATCGCTATTTATTAGATGTGGAAGCGTGAAATAGGTATCAAAAAGCGATATAGCACATTCAATCAAGACAAATAGTATATTCAATTAATAAACATATTTTTGATAATTCTTTTTAGATGTGTTTAACTCAGAGCAAGACTGACGTGTTTAGAACACTCTCTGTAATCTAGCTACTTCCGATCTATATCCGCAATTCTAGTAGATCTAAATTCTCCATTATCCACTTTCAAACAATGAATTTTGGGGCAATAGTTTGGGCAGCAATTCAACCCATTTTGACAGTCTTGATTATGGTGATAATTGGTGTGATCCTTACAAAAAAGAGGATATACCATCAGGAAGTGATGAAGTCTTTAGGAAAATTCGCACTGCAGTTTTTAGCACCATGTTTGATGATGACAAAAACTGCAGCTTCTATTTCCCCAAGCAATATCATGCAATATTTGTTTATTATGTTGATAACGTCTATTTACCAAGTTTATTATATTATTGCGGCATTTATTATCTTTTTCTTAACTAAAAGATATTGTAGTCCTACTTTTCGTACTAGTGTCATGTCCAGCACTGCTTTCGGTAATTGGGGTGATTTTCCCATTGCTATACTAATTGCTATTGGAAACAGCCCACCTTTTGAACCTGGCGATTCTGACAAAGGCATTGCATTTGTGACAGCCATTCTACTACTTTACTATCCTCTAATTTTCTCTTTGGGTGTTCATTGGATTGAATCTGACTATAAATCAATAAAAGTTGAGTATCTTGACAATAAAACCGAAGAGGAAAGCAATGTCGTCGCTAAACCTGAACCGAAGTTTTATCACAAAGAGTGGTTTCGATTGATAGTTTTCAATCCAAATATCATAGGGATTGTCATTGGATTGATGCTGGGTCTAATCGCTCCATTGAACAAAGTATTTGTTTCATCTGATGGAGCTTTGTTTTTTGTTTTTAACACATTAAAAACAATGGGGAATGCATATATACCTATAGGATTGACTTTGTTTGGCGCAAATCTAATTTATGCAGATTTCAGCATATTTAAAAGAATGCTAAGGATTCCTGTCACTCATAACGACACCGAGTTGCCAAAGAAAATCTATGTTCCCATATTTGCAGTGATATTCACCAGACTGGTGATATCACCAATAATTGGTATCGCATTTGTTAATTTTTTGATTTCTGCTAGTTTTATTGATCCGATGAACAAAATATTACAATTTGTTTTAATACTGCCAATGTGCATGCCGATGGCTCAAATGAACTTAGTATTATCACAGATATATCATCCGAAAGGAAAACCAGAAGAAATGGCAACAATGGTAGCAATTTGTTATTTTCTAACGCCTTTTTCGCTAATAGTGTCTCTAAGTGTAGCAATTTATACTCTATCTTGAACTTTAATAAACTAGTTAATATAAAATCGGGTCACATGTTTTTAGCTTCGCAAAGGCCTGCTTTCCTAGAAGGAATTTGCATAAAAAATTGACATGGCTTGTAATTCTGTTATTTTTGCTCGTGCCTTCAGTACCCTAAGGCGGCATTGAAAAAGAATGAGTATTGTCCACTTCCAAATGACGCTATGTACATGAATGGCTCTCCAAATTGTTTTTCGTTAGAGTGCCACAAATTGTACATCGCATCGAATTTTCGTGTTTGGACCGGCTATCAGTCTGAGACGAATGTATGCTGTACCTGCTAGTTATTTCTTTAGATTCCATTTACCATTTACGAAAAGGAAGAACATCAAGTATTTAAGCTATTAGAAAAATCTGGAAAAGTCTTGAAATTATTCAAGAATGCATACAAATTCGCAATAATTGATCTATTCAAGAAAACAATCGGGCTTGAGTTTCGCCAAAAAATAGCATTTAATAGATTATATGGTAATATATATACCTATGCATCATCATTCAATTTGACAAGGACTGGACCCCATTTGCCGCTGAATATCCATTTCAGGAAGGTTAGATTCTCTTGATTGCTTGTGCGTTACAGTCCCACGCATTTCAAAAATCATTTTTACAATTATTGTGACCGTTGTGTCTGCACTGTCGATGTACCACAGGTTGGTTACGTCTCGATCTTCTTGAGATCTTACTATATTCATTTTAGCTTAGCAATGCCTCCACACTTATTTTCCCAATTGCTTGCATCTGAATCGTAAAATTACTTTACCTTTTAGATCGCGCAAGCACGGCGATTCCCGGTTGGAGAGAAACTATAATTCAGAGTCTAGTTGATGCAAAGCATCAGTATATGTTGCTATCAACTCGTACTCACCTAGGTAGTAAATTAAAGTGGATTTTATTAAAACCTAAATTTATTCAGATTAAATTGGTCTTGGTTTTGCTTCTGCTGGTTTTGCTGGTTTTGCTTCTGCTGGTTTTGCTTCTGCTAGTTTTGGTTCACTTTGTTCCATTAGCATGTTATTGAAACTGTATTTAAAGTGCCGACGAATTGGTGCTTCTATTTCTACTACAGTACCTTTGGTTTTAGCAGTCGTTCTTGGTTTCGTTTCTCCCAAGATAAGATCTAAAGATGAAACACCTGCTGCGGTTCTGCGGCTTGCGTTATTCTTGTTTTTAATCTCTTGCGACAGCGTATCGATGCGCTCTTTTATTTCTTCCTTTATTTCAACCGCATCTTGATTACCGTCCTTTGTATTCGAGGCCTCTTCTAAACGAAAAATCTCACTTTCCATAATCCTAGATGATTGCATTAAATTTTCGTAGGAATTTGTTTTTAGACTGTAATCTGTTTCCCCCAACTCACGTTTAATTTCGGTGAATTCTAACACATTTGATAAAATTTTAGATGTCACTTCTATCTCAAGAAGCTGTCTTTCTGTGATTCCCAATTTCCTTCGTAAACTCTCAAATGTCTCCGGATTAGAGTTTTTCAATTTTGCCGCCGACAATAAGAAGTTCTTATTGTTACCATTCGCTAGCATTGAAAACCATTGAGACATTATCCCAGAATTTAGATCCATTGGAATTGCCGCAATTAATTGGATAAAGTAGATAATTCTCATTGAATAATAGCCAACGCGCTTCCTTTTAAGCTATAAATAGGTTTGGCAGGATACTTTAGGACAATTTTATTGGTGCAATTATTGGACATCAGAGAAAATCACTGCCATATGAGGCAATAGACCTGGTCGCAGAACTAGTTCCTCTTGGGCTTGAAAATCAAGAGATTTACGAGGCTATGGCTATGAAGCCAATTATTAATATTTGCGTATCCCACAAGATCTTTGCTGTAGATCAGCTATGAAGATAGCAGAGCCCAAAACCAATGCGATCTCCGCAGAAACAGCAGCAAGCTGGATTCTGAGCTCTAGCTGTACCTGCTTATTTTCACCAAAATAACTCGTAATTACCTGATTACGACTGTTTGCAGAGTCTGCAAGTGTATATGTCGGATACCATAAATCCTTGTTCGCTGAAAGATGCGGGTAGATTATAGAGGAGCCAAAAAATAAAGTTGAAATGTGCTGTCACCTTGGTAACCCATTTGTTTTAGCCAAAATAAATCATTTTTTAATTTCGCAAATTCGTGACTGTTCTATCCTTTTGAACATTGATTACGCTCAACGTCATGTTCAAAGATAAAGCAATAGAGCAACTACAGTGTGGATTTAGTATAAATGTACATACGGTTTGGAGCCAAATCGCATCTCTCTCTATTGGAAGCGCGAGCAATAACTGCAAGGAAGCAACTGGCATCGTCGGTTTCTCTATGCAAATTCTCGATTTTCTCGTTAATCAAGACTTAAAACGAGAGTTGGGACACCAAATATAAAAACTAGACTAACTCGTTTTTAATGGTGCTCCGTACGGAGGAAATGCTATCATTAACAGATCTTCTTCTATTATACCAATTTTCTTTCATTACTTTCAATCCCCTCTTCAAATATATGAGGTCTTTGAGCATCTAAGCAAAAGGTGCATTTTCTTAGACGGTACTCTTTTCTAGAGTCATCTTCCTTTCATACTCGTCAACTCTGCAACTAGCTGAATGTCCACTCGCCTCTTAAATCCATAAAATTAATAAAGCTGAAATAATGTTCAAGTTGTTACAGAAAGTTAGTCCAGTTTCTATATTTGATGTCCCATCTGTAAATTTGACAAAATGATATCTCTGCAGAAAACTGTTAATTTAAAATTTTGCAAAACACTTAATTGCAAATATAGAGTCGGTCTCTAATGACTTAAATTCTCGGTTTACCACAATTTAAAATAAAACTACTTGTTACAAAGACTGTATCATGGGGAAACGAAATGCAGTTCAGAATATGCAGCCATTTTGTTATTACTGTGATAGGGATTTCGCAGATGAGAAAGTTCTGATTCAGCATCAGAGATCGAAGCATTTTAAATGTCCAGAATGCTCAAAGAGATTAAACACAGCTACAGCACTTTCTCTTCACTTCCTTAGTGTACATAAAAGAGAACTAACTGTAGTTCCTTATTCATTACAAGATAGATGCAAAACTGACTTAGAAATCCATGGATTGGAGGGAGTACCGTTTGCATTGATTGAAAAAAGAGCTAAAGAGCGTGGGTTAGAACTACCTGTTGGCTATGTTGAACCTTCTAAACCTGCACCTAAAAAGAAGAAAATTATGCAATCACCATATGCTCAGTATTACTCACAGTATTATCAATATCCTTCTGTAAATTCTACTCATGTTAGCGAATCTAGTACACCAGTCACTGAAAGTCTTAATACGCCTGCTCCTGAAGAAGTATCTTCTATTGATAATTTAGATAAAGTTAAGAAAGACTTTCCTCTCGAGTCTATTTCTTATGATTTGCCAGAACTCAATGAAAGTGTCATCTTGATTATGTCCACTCCTAACAACATATATGAAGATGTCAAGTATCGTGCTTACATGTCTAACCGAATTAATAAATAACTAATTAACTTTATTGCTTGAATATCTTTTGTTTAGCTTGGTTTGATTGCCCAACATATTTTCGTTTTTTAGTTTTGCTGTTGTTCTTTCTTATTCTCATTGGGTTTGGGTCACTCGACTGTATATTTATTTCTTCATTTTCTGCTAGCTTCTTGGATTTGTTAAACTTTCTGCTCTTTTTATTCTTTAAATCGACTACTTGAATTCCTGTATTCTGGTCTATCTTTGTTTTCATTTGGGGTTCGTCATTAACTCTTTTTACAGGCAATTTGAAATCTATTGCTATTATATCATCTAGCATACTGGCCTTCTTGATTCCCTTGTTTTCTGTGCTCTTCATGTCTTCAATTGTACATGTGTTACTTGCAAACTCATCCACTATTTCATTTGGGATGTTCTTGATATCGGAACCCCAGTTAAACTTGTCCAGCGTGCTATCTCGCAGTGCGCTTACCAAATTGATTTCCTCTGTTGCTTTTGACTCTTTTAGTTCTTGTTCGTCTTTTTCGTATTTTATGTGTACAGCTGGTGGTGCTTTTATATCCAAGGCCATAGAAGATAACTGTACCTCATCTACACTCGATACTGCATGTTCAATAACACTTACCAGCTCATCTATGTACGGTATTAACATCTCGCTTTCTTTGTGTGCTAAACACCTTAACAAACTCTGCTTGTTCATGGGAGATGAATTTGCTATTCGAACCAACTGCCACTGTGGCATAAAGTATGATGGACTACAGTTCACTGTCCTGGCAATAGTATCCCTCCAATAATGCACCATCTTAAGTATGCTGATAGCTCTTGCATTGCCGCCACTATTGCCGCAGGTTACAATATAGTTGTTCAATGAATTTCTCCATCCAACAGGCGGAGTACCAGTTTCGTAGTCGTATTTTGGGATATAAAAAGACTGCTTACAAACTTCAGTAGATTTCACCAGGCATTGCTTGAGTTCACCATTTTCGATTAGCTCTTTTCTTAAACAGTCATAAATATACAGTAGAAAGTGCGTATCGGATTGAGCATATTTGAGCATAATACCGTTTAATGGCCTTTGAGTCCAATCTGCACGCTGATACGCTTTATCAGTCTTGTAGTTGCAATAAGAAAGTAATAAAGCACTCAGTGAGTGTTTTGGTTTAAACAAAAGCTTTGATGCAACGTATGTATCAAATAGATTAACAACATACAGTCCCAAGTCACGCTGCAGCCATATAATATCAGAAGAAGCACCATGAAGTACTTTTGTGATATTAGGATCAGTAAAGAATTGATTTAGGGGTTGGAGATCATTAGAAAGTGCAATAGTATCGATAATAAAATCACTGGTACGGGTAGATATTTGCATTAAACAGGTAATGCCTAAATAGGACCGTTCGTTATGGTGCTCTAAATCAATTGCTATCTCAGATGAAGCCTTGAGTTCATTAAATAATAAAGTTAAGCCATCAACAGTATCAATATAGGTAAAAGAGCCCATAGGTTTAAAAGGTGTTAAAGTGCATACGGTTGGAACAGGATAAGACAGGTTTTCTAGTTCATACCGATAAGGGTTAGGATATTGGTCAACATATTCGTCACTTGAAGGAGGATTCCATTCATGCAGAGCGTTGTATTTAATTTTTAATTTCGGAACAAAATTGAAATTATTAACAAGGGATTTAGATGCAGAATTAATAGAATGAAGTTTGATCAGTTGTTCAAATTGATCTAAGTATGGAGCATCGTAAAGCCAATTATTCGAATCTTTTGAGGCAGGGGACTTAATGGATGATTCTATTCTTTTCATCATCTTTTGCAATAGCAGCTTAACTCGCAATGGATTTTGGACAGAGCTTATTGTATTAACGAATTTTATTAATTCTCCAATATTCTTGCTCATTATGTTTGAGCGAACTCCGTTGTTGATCCTTGTGTGGAATAATTGATTGAACAAACATGAAAAAGGACCTTTTCATTTTTATAAAAACTTCATCTCTTTAATCATTACTAATACAAATAAGTGGTTTTCTTTCATATGACACAATATTTCGTGAAATGTCAACAAATAAGGACTACTTTGCCATTCATTTATAAAAATAAGCCAGAAGTAAAGAGTTATGCAGATCTCATTTCTATGCCTAAATGACAAGATAAATACCTGGTATCAATGATTATATTCCGATGCTCAGCAATCTGATCTTGCTTCAGATTGTATCTGTTGATTTAAGAGTGTATAAGACATTTATTTATCCTTAAACACTGGTTTACGCTTCTCAGCAAAAGCAGACATGCCTTCTTTTTGATCCTCAGTAGAGAACGTAGAGTGAAACAGTCTGCGTTCAAAAACTAAGCCTTCCTGCAAAGTAGTCTCGAATGCCTTGTTTACAGACTCTTTAGCCATCATAACAACAGGCTTAGAATAGTTAGCAATTTCCTGCGCAACCTCCAACGTTTTCTCTAATAATTCATCAACTTTGAATATGCGCGCGATTAATCCAGCCTGGTATGCCTCTTCAGCATTAATCATTCTGCCAGTTAATACAAGTTCCATTGCCTTCGATTTACCTATCGCTCTTGTTAATCTTTGAGTACCACCAGCCCCTGGAATTGTACCTGTATTAAAGAAATATACCTAATTTAATTTCCGGTTGACCAAACTGGGCAGTCTCTCCGGCATATATAATGTCAGTTAATTGAGCTAGCTCGCAGCCACCACCTAGGCAATATCCATTGACAGCAGAAATAATAGGCTTGCGAATGTTCTTAATATCTTGCCAACATGCTAAAAAGTCAGACTTGTAATTTTCAATTCCATTCGTGTCTTTCATTTCTTTGATGTCAGCACCTGCAGCATATGCTTTCTTATTTCCAGTGATAACTATGCATCCAACCTCCGGATTCTTGTCATATAGTTGCAATTCTTTAATCAGCTCCGAGAACAACGGCGAGCAGAGTGCGTTCAATGCTTTTGGTCTATGCAAAGTTATCAAACCAACCTTTTCAATCTGTTTTGATTGAATGTATTGCAAATTCAATAAAATGCGAGATCGTTGAAACATTAGGAGTGTGCAAATGAATCTTGAACATCGAAGATTGATCAATGAGGCTATCCAGAATTCCAACTTTGATGATCTGTACTCTTTGGTTGAAACAGACAGCGATGCTGTAAATTTGATTCTTCATCTGGCTAGTATTATGCCAGCTCAAAGATTCGGACTATATCAGGTGCTTTGTAGACCTATTCTTATAGAGAAAATATCGGCTCAAGACAGGAAAAAAGTGTCATCATTTTCCTATCAAGAAATGCAAAGAAAAGATGTTCCAAGTGAATACACTAGGTTAATGGAAACACTGAGATACTTGTACACACCACAGCATGAGTATATGGCATGGCTCAAAGATCTGGATTACCCGGCTTTCAGTATTCATAAATTTAGCACTAATCGTGCTGCAGATGCTTTTACTTTTTGCGACTATGCGATTAAAAGGTTTACTAAAACTACATTTAAACAAGATGAAGATTCTTTCTTGGATGTTGGTACCGGAAAAATCAGTGGCAGCAGACAATTCCACGATGATGATCCTAGATTGAAATCTCCAAACACCCTAAGAATATATACAACTTTTTGGAAGCTGGTCAATCAAATAAACAAAATGGGCGCAGAAATAAATCAAGGTAGAAGAATCTACCAAAATGCAGCAGACGTATTCTTTAAAAGAGCAGAATACATAACACTGGTTATTTTTCGTTTTAATACTACAAACTCTACATATTTTGCGATATCCAGTGATAGCAACGATTTTTTTGATTTAATGCGTGCCAGACCATTTAGAATGTTGGCTCTTTTGAAAATACTGAAAATTGCATTATTTCTGCAGCTTACTACTCCAGAGGCTCAAAAAGAAATTGAAGACTTGATCGATTCTAGAAATGGTAAATGGGTCTCAAGCTATCCTAGATATACACTTGTTTTACCTTATTTAGATAAATTGATAACCAATATTCAGTCTCTGCTCAAGAACTATGACGATTATCATACGTTCTTGGACAAATGGGAACTATGGAAATCCAAGCAACTATTTGAAATTGCACCTCCTTTAACCAATAAAGAGCAACCACTGGTACAGGAAAATATTCCTATTGATGTTGTAGATATCGAAGACCCAGAATCATTTCCAGTCTCAAATTCAGATTTCAATGAGTTTCAGTTAAAAAGATTGGCAGCTTTGGATCCTAGATTAGGCAACATTGATGACATAGACGTAATCAAAACCAACGTAAGCAAACTATATAATTAATAAACAGATTTACATCAAATAGTTTTTGAAACTAATGAACTTCCCATCATTCACATTCAAACCACCAAATATTATCTACAAACCTAAGAAAAAAAGCACCAAGCTATTTTACATTGATAAAACAGCAAATTGTTCACCTAGTAAAAATAATCTTAAATATGAATTGCTCTGTACTCAATCGTTGGGCTCTCCAATTAATAAATTAAAAGCAGCCAAAGCTATCAGATATTACCAGGTGAAACTAAAAGATCCTGTGTTTGTTTTACGTCAATACGAAGAATTATTGAGCATCCAACCAATTGAAGTAGAACTATCAGATATCCGATTTTTCAACTCAGAATTACAATTCCTACATCAACATGCATTGACAGATCCTAGATGGTTTATGTTCTACGCATTTCATCCCAAAAATAAGCGCAGTCCTGTAATGATCATGAATAAAGCAATTGAAGCGGAAGCAAATCAAAAAAATTGGCAACTTTACTTGTTTGCGCTTCAGTTGTGTTCAGACGATGCAGAATACATCCATTTGAAGTTTGCAGAATCATTCATGATACATTCCAGTGTAGAATTAGTGTTGCAATACTTCAACTGTATACTGTGTAGATTTGACATGTTCTCATTTTATGCTATCACCGATGCATTTAGATTAGTAAATAATTCTATTTTAACTATCAATTATCTTTGTTTGTTACAGTTTATGGAATTTAATGAAAGGGCGCTTGTGCTAGCCATCTCGATTTATGTTTACAGTTCTAGCACTTTAGAAGATGTTGCTAAACTTTTTGAGGACGATTTGATAGTTTGGGATGAACTAAGAGGCTACCGAAATGTGCCTTTAAAAATTAAAACATTTTCCAGCAATGATCCAGAAAGAATTGTTTTGTTCGATGATATCAGAGATTTATTGTTTAGATTTGACGTGGAGCAAGCTACTGATATATTGGTAACTTATCTAGGGAGCTTCGGTATGGACATATTTTATTTACCAATGTGTTTAGAAGTTTGTGGTATTCCTAGTGATTTTACGAATTATAATTTTGATAAAGATTATGCAAAGTGCTCAATTTCTGTTCCATTACCGAGCAAAAACATCAACTATCTTGGGCCTTGGTCTACCTTCATAAGCAATTACAACGCTAAGCCAACAGGAATACCAGTTATACCATTTTTACATTTTTATTCTACCACTGATGTTGGGTTTCGATTTGAAATAATAAACCATTACAAAATATTTAATGATTTGCAAATACATGATTTGATACACATAAATGAATTAGAAATAAAAGAACTACTTAGTAGAGACTTGAATTTTACAAATTGGTTCTACTATATTTGGCATTTATTGAAATTCGGCAGATTCAATCAAGCCAGAAAGCTTTACAACGCCTACTTGAAGCAGAGGAAAGATCAGCATATATTTATCGTTAGCATTGCCATTGAATTATATATTTTCAAGAATTTTGATTACTACAACATCAACAAGTTAGAAACACAGAGAATTATAGCTAGCCATACATATGCAACACATTACTGGATAGCATTAATAATGTACGGAATGGTGAGGTTACAGCTGCTGCAACCACAGGAATGCTTACACAGGTTTACAAGTCTGGTAATAAAGTATCCCATTTCTGACGTATGGCTGTTGATGCACAACTTGAGCAAAGAATACGTATTATGTGATTTTGTTGCTACCCCTTTTGACGACCATTGGATAGTAGAGCTAATTAAAAGCTATGTTAATAATCAACCACCAAGATATCAAAAAAACCCATATATTATACACTTGAGAGATTTTTACAATCTCAAGGATAATAGGTATCAGCAAATGAGTGATTTGCCGTATGATGCACAAGTTTTAAGCACAGAATTACTAGAAGAAAGAGGGTTTCGGATAAGGCCAAGTGGCTCCTTGGAAGAAAATAACTAAAGCTACAATCAATTTCGTAAGAGATTAAATTACTTTTCATAGAGATTTAAGCGAGTTAGAGCCAGTGCTAATTATGTGCCACACATATTCGAAAAACAAGAGCAAATGCAACAGAAGCGGCAAAATAACAGCGCAGGAAGAGGGCGTGCTGGACAGGTCTAGACTAATGTGTTCCATTTAAATGCAATTTTCAAATTTTGGAATCCGGCTTGAGGCTTATTTAATCAATTCATCCTTGGTATCCATAATACAATTAATACTATAGGCTGCCAAATGTGTGCAAATTAGGGCGGCAATTCTTATAATTACTTTTACTGTTAGAAAAGCAAATCCTCCATACCGTAGTGACTTTTCTGTATATCCAAGTAAAGCACTAAACCAATTCACCATTGACTTTTTACGTTCCAAATTTAAACCTTATCCCACGCTTTTGCTTAGCATGAGTTCATTCTCTTTGTTCTGGATCACTTTCTCGCTTCATGTCTCCCTTAATGTGCATAAAATTAAGTTACAATTTGACAAAATTTGAAATTGAAATTCCAAGTGTAACTAAAGATTTGGGACACCAAATATAAAAACTAGACTAACTCGTTTTTA
>JADGIF010000112.1:0-19305 GCA_018985225.1 Amoeboradix gromovi
TTCTGCAGCGCAAGCGGTAACATAGCGATATTTTTACTTAACTGCCTTTGAAAAGTGTTTCTTTGAGAGTTTGTGTGGTTGTTGTAGATCTTGTCCTATACTCAACTCTGAGGTTTTGTAATTCAACCTGTAACAGGGATACCTTTTAATGTCTAGACATCGATTCGTTCGCAATATGGATTACGATGATTATTTAGATGATGATAGCTATGACAGCTATAGTGAGGAAGAAGAAGCTGTTGTTGAGCTTGAATCTCGCAGACAGGAGAGTACTTATGATGTGTTTGCTAAACCTGCATATCAAGCAAAAACACAAAAAAAAGTCGAAAGAGAGCCGGAATCCAAGCGCAAAATATTTTATGTTAATGAGCTAAAGCATGCTACCAGAAATGAGAGTTCAACTGCTGAAAAGTTGGCTGTCTTGAATATAAAATCTTCAATAGTACCTGAAGTACAAAATGAGACGGCTTCAAGTATTGCTGCACCAGAAAAAAGAGTCGCCGAAAAGTCAGAAACAAATTTGTCTAAATCCAAGGTAACGTTGAATGATCAAGAAGCCATTCAAGCACTTCTAGCAGGTAAACCAAATATTAACATTGTCATAATAGGGCATGTAGACTCCGGTAAGTCTACATTAATGGGTCATTTGTTACATTTATTGAATGTAACAAGCGATAAACAGCTTCGTAAACAGACTAAAATGGCTCAAGAGTTAGGTAAGAAGAGCTTTGAATTCGCATGGACAATGGATGCTACAGAAGAAGAGAGGGAGCGTGGAATCACTATGGATGTTGGTATGGCTTCATTTGAAACGACCAATCGTAAGTTTACAATTCTTGATGCACCTGGTCATAAGGATTTTGTACCAAATATGATCTCAGGAACGTCGCAAGCGGACATTGGAATACTTGTTATAGATTCAAAGCAAGGAGCATTTGAAAGTGGATTTACGCTTGGCGGTCAAACAAAGGAACACGTTTTACTAGCTAAAAGTCTTGGGGTTGCTGAGCTAATAGTCGTAATTAATAAGTGTGATCATAATGACTGGGATCCAACTAGATACAACTTGATTTTAGACCAATTGACTGTCTTTCTTGAGCAACTGAATATCAAGTCTGTCTTCATTCCGGTTAGCGGATTACTCGGGCTAAATATAACTCAAAAGCATAGTACAAAATGGTACTCAGGGCCTTCTTTGCTGGAACTGTTAGACATGGTTGCACTACCTTTGAGGCCTCTTGAGCGACCATTTAGAATGGGTATTCATGACATTCAAGGAACAATGGTTAGTGGAACTATAACTAGTGGGTTTGTGCAGCCGAACCAATATGTACTGCTTATGCCAATGCAGCAAAACGTCAAAGTATTAAAAGTGTACAGCCATGATAATATGTCCGAGATTGCAGGTGCAGGTGATTCTGTGTCTATTAACTTAGATGTGGATCCATTGTTACTGAGTAGCAATTGTGTGTTATGCCATTTATCAGATCCAATGCCATCGGCAACAGATTTGGAAGTTCAAATAGTTATACTGGACATCAAGCAACCCATAGTGCCAGGATTTCAATGCATATATTACCAAAGAAGTACTCAAACAAGCTGTAGAGTTGTGTCTTTGCAAAGTGTACACGATAAGATGACAGGAGCCATGACTAAAAAGAAGCCGAGGATATTAAACAAGCAGCAAGTAGCTAAAGTGGTTTTAAAATTAGATAATGTAACCTCTGTTGATTTGTTTCAAAACGACAAAGAATTTGGAAGATTCCTGTTAAGAAAGAGCGGTGAGACAATAGCTTCCGGTATAATATTGAAAATAGTAAAATAAAATCTAGGAATTTATTATAATTCTTCTTTTTCATCTGATTTTGATGGCTTAGCAGGCTTAACACTGCCCTTGAATTTCGTTAGCCATTTTCTCAAGGCACCATAATCTCGAAAATCACCTTTGAATTTTGAAATATGTAAATTACGCTTTTCAGATGTTGCCTGACTGGGGATCACTATTAATCCAGTTCCAAATTCGGAGATCAGGTCCTGGCTGCACCCAACAGCAAAATCAATTTTTTTACTGAAATCTAGAGCAAGACATTTTAATGTAGAATCAACCTGACATTTCTTATTAATCAGAAAAGCCTTTGACAGTGTATTGTTTTTGTAGCTGTAAAAATCATTTAATGACTTCAGCAACCATTCTTTATCCTTCGAGACTTTAGGCTCATCCTTGATATATATTCGCTTCACCACATCGCTCAATTGAGAAAACAAAAAGTTTTCTATATCTTTTTCAGATCTAGAACCTTTGTAGTCAACACTGTACCGCTTCTTTTTGCCCTTTTTAAACACAGTTTTCCAAATTTTGATAGTGGGGAATCCTTCGATGCCATATTGGCCACAGGTTTCTTTATGTTCATCACAGTCAATAGCAGCCAGTTTAATACACATAGATTTACGTGCAACTGCTTCGTAAACAGGTTTAAGTTGTTTGCAATGACCACACCATGGTGCAAAGAATTCCGTAAGAACCGGAACTGGCGACTTTTTCACAATTTTATTAAAGTTTTTAGAATTCAATAAAGTTACTGGAGTACCGACATCATATAAAGCAGCTGCTAATCCAATCCAAATCATGTCACAAAAATTACACGAACACGTTAAATGTCAACTACTCCAGTTACATTGATAAAGCACATCACAGAGACAGCTTGAACTTATTTATTGTCCTCCTACCAGTAAAAATCTTAAATTTATTCCTTAAATACCTATAAAAGCTTCTTATCGCATCAAGTAAAACTAAACATAAGGGACGTCAAATATAAAAACTGGACCAACTTTCTGAAACAGTTTGAATCATTATTTCAAGTGTGTATTAACCATTAGTAAATTAAATTAATCTGCTCAAGCAAATTATTTTAGTATAAAAGCTTTTCATCCATCAAAGTCTTGGAAACAATGATTAATAAGAAGAGAAACCAAAAAATAAGCTATGTGAAAGGTGGTAAGAAGAAAAAGGAACAGATAAGACACTCAAAGACCTTGCATATTTGAGAGAGATAGTGGGTCATCTTGTTATATTTTAAAGAGGGGATTGACGTTAATGAAAGAAAATTGGTTTGAAAGGACTTTTATTAATAATAGTATTTCCTCCTTATGGAGCACCTACTTTGAAAACGACTTGGTCTAGTTTTTATGTTTGGTGTCCCAATTCACTCCTCGTTAAAAGTCCAGATTTCCGAGAAAATCGAGAATTTCCACAGAGAAAATAATGCTAGTTTCTCCGTTACAGTGATCGCTCACGCTTTCACTACCCTGAGGCGGGATTGAATAAGGATGCAGATACTTGATGTATATGTTCCTTGCTGCCATGTGGTCCATGTCCACTTCCAAACGACACTATGTACATGAATAGCTCTCCAAATTGGTTTTCTTTAGAGCGCCACATATTGTACATGGCATCAAATTTCCATGTTTGGACCAGTTCCTCAGTGTTGATGAATCTATGCTGTACCTGCTAGTTATTTCTTTAGAACTGATTTACCATTTGCGAAAAGGAAGAATATCGAGTATTTAAGCTATTAGAAAATCTGGAAAAGTCTTGAAATGATACAAAAATGCATACAAATTCGCGATAAATGATTTAATCAAGAAAATAGTCAAGCTGCCGCATAGGTTCTTCAGCACCAGTCTCACGAGTCATACGCCGCATAAAGTATTGCCTAGCTTTGTTCCGATCTTCAGCTCTGAACTGTTGCGGTAGAGCTTTGCCTACGCGCCCACTGATATTTAGAACTATATTGTTTTGCAGGCTTTAAGACAATATTTCCTAGCGTAGTTGAGCATTTGAGGTACATGCTTATACATCCTTATTCAATCCCACCTCAGGGTAGTGAAAGCGTGAGCAATCACTGTAACGGAGAAACTAGCATTAGTTTCTCTGTGGAAATTCTGGATTTTCTCGGAAATCAGGGCTTTTAACGAGGAGTCCTTCAAAGTAGTACCCACACCTGAAACACGCAGGCAAGAGGCGAAAGCTGTTGATCCTCAAGGCAAGGTTACATGACGTGATGACTCAGCTACCTAGTGCCAAGACCCCAAGCACATTTTCTCTGATAGTACATATCTCTGAACTTTCAAAATACTAAACCGAGTGTTGGCGCAGAGTACGTAGCCTTAGTTTCCTCGCACTGTTTGAGGCAGAAGGTCATGTTTTATATCTAGAAACGCATCACAACCGGAGATGAAGACGATGAGAGGCAGTCTGTGGTTACATTTGGAGTAGACATGTTCGGTAGCAGTTCTAAATGTCGCAGCCCTGGTCCTGTAAAAGAAGTGAGGAACGATATGAGAAGAAGACGCATTGAAGTGTGTGATGTGAAATGTAGATTACACTAGTCAGCTGTGCAACCTCTGTGATCAGAGAGTAGTGCCAATGTACAGTAAAAGAGGAGATAGAAAATTGAGGTGCTAATTATCTATGTATGAATTTTGACATGGCGAGGATAATGGAATGAATTGCTTGGCTAAATTTTTCATATTCTGGCAAAAATTTAAATAAATGATTTGATTGAAAATGATTGCCAGTATACTAGAATTCACTCTTCGTCAAGTAGGTGTCCCAAGTTCAAAAATCGATACATTTGAGGGCAAATGTTTTTTTGTCAAGAATTATATGATAGGCGATGTGCAGATTATTTAGTTTATTTTTTACCGTCATTTCGTAAAGTAGCCATATCTTTCTTGATAACGTCTGATAATCCTGAATCCATAGTATAGTTAGAATCATCTGTTATTCCAGTAAATCTAGTGCCATCAGTGTATTCACTTAGCTTCTTCTTCGATGGCGGTTGATATGTAGTTGAAGTATAAATACTCTCAGCGTTGTTTGTTGTCGTGGTGTATGCACTAGATGTATAATTAGAAAATGCATCACTATACCTTGAACTAGATGGGGAGGATGCCATTGATGATGAGTATGTCGATCTCATGTTCTTAATTAATTCTAACCTCTTCTTGTTACCGTATACACTTTCTCTGGTTGCGATATCCCTTCTTTTTGTTGTAGGAACAATAAAAGACAAAGGAATGACACCCAAACCGCCAGTACTCAAGTTTGCACCATATGCCCACCCATCATCATACTGGTGAGATATTGCTAAAATATCACCTACTGCAATTTCTACTTCATCATCTAAGGTCGGAATGTATTCTCTAATACATTTGTAGTGATGTTCCGATTTTGCTAGTATAGAGACCAATTCACGGTCTGTTGCAGAAGATTCTACTGAATTAGTCGATGTAGTTCTTCGCTTTGGCTGAGAAGAAACTCGCTTATCAACAACATGCTCCTTGGCATAAGAATTGGTTTGATATGAGGATGCCAAAGATTCGTTTGCCTGAGATATTATTGGAGGGTTTTGAGGTTTAGGGTCCTTGGCGGCGATCGCAACTCCCGGTTGTGCCTTTTTCATTTTAGCGCATCTAGTTACCATTATTGCAATCATGACAATTACCGCTAAACCAGCAATAATCACTGCAACATAGCCATTGTTCCAGCCAGAAGGGGCGGCTTTGGGTAAATCTTCTTGGTTCATCTGAGCGCTAATACAATTTGTTGAATTACTAAACAAATCCTGATTGCAGTAATCATTTAATGAGTCTAACTGGGATTTTTTAGGACTACATCTTTTTAAAATATCCAAGACGCTATTGATATACTCATCGCAATCTGATTTGCAGAGAAAATTAGATTTTTGAATATTACATGCTACACTTTTTCCTACTATGATAGCGCACGTAAAAGTCCTCAAGTACTTTCTATGAACCACATCCTCTCTTTTACAATTGTATTCTGTTACCAGCTGATCTACACTTTTTAAGTTGATGAAATCTAAGATATTCGCATCTAAAATTGAGATATCTTTTACTGTACCGTTGTAAAATGATCTCATATGTGTATCGAATTCATATTGTTGGAACGCAGGGCACTGCTTTGAATTCTGTAATGATAAGCAACTGCTCATAAATTTGCAATCGGGGCAGGTCAGGGATAAATGATTTATTCACCCAATCAGATGAGTATTTAGGATTTTACAATCACACAAAAGTATCACCGTTACAAATCAAGAGAATACATCTTAAATCAATAGAAAATTTAATTTATTGAAAGGGTATCATAGAAGTCTGTTGTTTATTTTTGAAATTTCCTTATGTAGCATTTGTACTTTACGCAGTTCTTCGTCTTCCATTGACAATTTATAAAAAATTCTAGTTTTCATGATATCAAAAAGCTCTTCTATACAAGCGTCATCTATTGGACATTCTAAGTTGGTTATAAATGTATGATGGGACTGAGTCATGATGTAAAACAAAGGATGGGATACTCCAAAAAATTATTTAATTAAATTTTTCCATATTTCACAAGTCGATGAAACCATGCGACTGTTAAAGTCACTAACATGTGTACTTTATTTTTCACGGATGAATAGCTAATAATTTGGCAAGATTCAAACTAGCATTCACATCTCTATCTTCAGCTATCATAACTAGTTTATCATTGTCGAAATATTCATTTTTACCTAAATAAAGTAGTTTCTGTTAAGTTTAGAACCATTAAAAAATATTTGCTTATTACTCATAGTGCAGAATAGTTTCACAAATTTATTGTTCTCTTATGAAAAATCCCGATTTACGAAATATCAAGAATTTCCTCAGAGAAAATAGCAATGCTATTCGCTCCAAGAGAGTGGCTGCTCACTCTCCCACTACGCTGAGCTGGTAATAACTAAGGATGTTTACACTTCAAGTATATGTTCCTTGTCCCCATTTAGACTCATTTTTAGAAAATAGGTTCTTACGTGTATCTCTCAAAACCGTTTTCCTTAGAGTATCGCGCCTTGTATACGACTGAACAGTAAGCTTTTCAGGACATTCCACCAATGATTCTGGCCTTACTTTGAGCGATAATATCATTTACATCATTTATATTCTCTGAGTATAGAAGAATGTATTCTGCACTCCTTGATGATGTCTTTATAGCAGCCATCCATGTTCTGGTTAAGCTGATTCGGAGACATTTGTTGTAGATAAGAAGTGCTGAAAATCTAGTCAATCAGTAAATACTACATAATGACTGTTACCTATATAATTCGTGTTATCACGATAATGATTTTATTCCATTAGAGTCGATTGCTGCAGCTTCTTAGTGGGCAGATTTTAAATACAAGATCCATATTAACTTAAAATAAATTTCAATGAGTTTATTTTAATATTAGTGAGCATTCTTTCGTGAGTATCCAAAATCCTCAAATTCTTTTTGCGCTTTGCTATCCAGTTGCGAACTAAAGTTTGAGGTTTGTGGAGTCAAAATCGGTGGTAGCTTCGTGAACTCAGAGTCAAAATTGCCAGTATCATCTATTTTCTTTACCTCAGGTTTGAATGGCATATCGTACTCTCTTTTTAAAAGTTTATTCCAATCGATGTTTTTGAAAAATAAGTGAGACTTAATTTCCTCCGCATCAGTTAGTCCACTTCCTAATCTTCTAGTTGAGTCTCTGTCTAGCAATCTTTGTAGCAAACCTTTAGATTCATTCGAAAGAGATTTAGGATATCCTATAGGCTGATGGAGAATTGCATGAAATAATTTGTCCACATTCTCAGGGTTGCCAAATGGTGGCCTTCCGCATAGCATTTCATACATAACAATACCAAGGGCCCACCAATCTACGCTCCTTCCGTAAGTCTCATCTTCTAGTACTTCTGGCGCTAAATATTCCGGAGTACCGCAAAATGTTGAAGTGGTGTCAGTCTTTCCAACGCCTTCTTTGCATAGCCCAAAATCCTATGTTAACAAGAAATACAGTGACTTTAACATGGCCATCACTATCAAGCAATAAATTTTCCAGCTTTAAATCTCTGTAGACAATACCCTTGGAATGAAGGTATCCCAGGGCTAAAGTTATTTCAGCAACGTATAATCTGGTTCTGTCTTCGGAAAACTTTCTCTCTTTTGTTATGTGGTAGAAAAGCTCACCGCCATTGATGTATTCCATAACAAAATATAACCTGTCATTGGTTTGAAAGGAATAATAAAGTTTGACAAGAAATGTGTGATCCAATGACTGCAAAATTCTATTTTCTACCAGTACATGTTCTATGGCATCCTCGTCGGACAAACCGTTCTTTTTTATGACTTTGATTGCAAAAAATTCAGGATCGGTTGGTTTCTTATTTTTGTGCTTGGCTAGCATAACTTTACCATAATTGCCCTTGCCCACTACTCTAAGAAACTCAAAGTCCTCGGGCTTCATGTTTTTATCAAATGGGCTAACAGGGTCACTAATTGGTCCGCTTGTTCTTGCCGAATTTATAGCTTCTATCCACTCATCTCTGTCAGACTTAGAGTCTGTTTTCATATATCTGCGTTCTCCGTTGTTGATCGTTAATTCAAAACAAGTGTTCCCAAGTTTTTCGTAAGCTCTGCAGTCTATGCCATTCAGGACAAAGCAATTAGTAGGTGATTTTTCCTCAGCAGGATCTTTAAAGTAATATAGCTCGTTGGGATATAGTACAAACCATCGAGCTCTCCAGTTTTTAATGTAATTTCCCTGTTTAACTAACCACCCTTGTTTAATTGGAGCTTCTTTTTTGTCATTTACTACGACATCTTGAATTGGCGCGTTAATACTTCGAGAAATTGTTTTGGGTGCGTCTCTACTTGACTTTGACATTTTAGAATTCCAAGCCTCTCGATAAAAAGTCAACTTTTTATTAATAATTTAAACTCTGGATACAGCGCAAAATCAAATTAATATAAATTAACCTATCATTTTAGATTGAAAACGTATCATTTTTTAATTACCATTCAATGTCTCACTTCAAGTGACAAACAGCCATTGAGGCTCTCTTTTCACAATGTAATAGCATCACGAGCAGCTTTAGCTTTTGAAAGATATGTAGGTTATGGAAGAATACTTTGAGTAACCGTGCCAAAACAACTATTGTAAGATAAGAGACATGAGATACAAAACTAGACAAGTATTTGCAACAATAGATCTCATAGGATTAAGAATGACATACTTGTTTAGTACCGTTTACCACAGAGAGTGATACATAGTGGTATGCTGCCGAGAAGAGGAATCAATTCATCATTGCTAAAGATAATGAAACATGTTGGCCCACAAGTCGGTGGAGCAACTGCTGGCCAACTTGGCAGAGAAGAGAAGAATAGACAGAACAACTATTAGCTCCATTTCCAAGTGATGATATACGGGATTTTTTGTAATGCTAATCAAGTATTTACTGTGGGTCTCACATGGGGCTTGTAGAGTCACGATTACTGTGGCTAGCAAAAAATACCAAGTTTAACAGATATCCATTATTAATAAATAAAGAGTGTGGGAAATCGATTGCTAAGATTTTAGAAGGACCTGATCGAAGAAATATTGTAAATTTAACAGCGGGGTTGTGCTTTATTGAAGAAAATTTAAGCCAAAAGCCATTGCATGTATTTGAACCTGGCTCTATGGCGTTATATAAAGAATTTGAAGGAGAAAAACTGGATTATTTAAAAGCAGAAACAAATGTCTATTTCGAGACTTTGAACCTGCCAAAAGAAACTGCAATTTTCGCCAGTGTTGGGGGATCATTGTTTACATTAGCAATCACAATGTGGCTAAAGCTAATGTGCTTAAACCGCTCTCTTTGGCTCTCGCACCCGCTTTCTATATATATTTTAACAGAAACAAATCTAGCGCTTCAACTAAAAAAAGGTCCTGGTGAAAGGGGATACTCTAGGATATCAATTTTATCACAGTGTGCATCCGATGCTGAGATACTGTTGACCCTGCCTTCCGGAAGTATACTAGGATTTTCAAAAGGTGCTTCCTTGGTCAAAGTAACTCCAAAAAATAATGGCTTACAAGACATAGCTTTGTTTAACTACATGTTAAAGTACATTCTCGTAAATAAAAATATGCTGCTTTACAAAGCAATTGAATACTCTGCAGCAAATTCTGGAATAGATTTTAGAAACTCTAAAATTTATGATTACAAAACTCCCAGAGGACTTTTAAAGAATCTGAAAGTTGCGGAAATAATGCCGTTAGAATATGAGCTGATTTTTAACGAGTGGAAGACTTGGCCATGCGTAAAAAATGGCCTACTGCGTGATTTCAATAAAGAATAAGTACCATTGCAACTCAAATGGTCTTCAAAGCGTCCGACGGTACTCGAAAATGATTTCTTTCCATTTATGACATCGCTAACCGTGATATTATGACGAAGCAGTCGCAATGCAAGCCCAATAATGACATCAATACATGAAATTGTAACGATGCCTATAACCTGCTGTGAAATTTCTGAAAATTACTAATATATTGAACATATTTACTCAAAAGTTTTCAGTAGCTCTGGTGGTCCAACAATACTCTGACATTTCTGCTTCACCAAGGCTACAGTTTCTGGCGAAATACTATTCCATTTGTTGCCAAGAATGCTTAGCTCTCCTACAGTAATATTTGCAAATATCTTTTCTATATCCATTTCAGTGATGTAACACAATTTCAATCGCTTAAAATTACAAGAACATTCGGAAACCAGCTCCGCCCTCCATTTGTTCATAATTTGAAATGATTTTACGTTCTTTTTTCCAAGGACTTTTGCAAATATAAATTTCTTTGATTCTGAGGACAAGGTATCTGATACATCACATTCTTTTACAATCTGCCAGTCATCAAAGCTGGCTAGTGACTCTTCGCTGTTGAACCTTGGATAATTCTTTGATATTCTAGTTTGAGCCAGCTTGGTGGAGCTGCATAGCACTGGTATATCAGGAACATGTTGAAATATCTTCAACTGCAAGTCATATGGAAGAGTTTTTAGAGACATTTTATCAAATCCAAAAGTACGATGGCTTTTTTATGGTTTCTGCTATCCAATCAACCAGGCTTGTGGTAGAACTTTCGCAATAAATAGAGCTTGATAGTTGCACTTGCCTGCGCAGACTATGGTTGTTTATTTGAATCAGCAATAGATACATGTAATTTAACTGTCATCTGTTTTTGTAGAATATGAAATAAACTTACGGGCTGTTGAATTCATGGTGAGTCTCAAAAAAACAAGAGATCTTATGCAGAAATTTTAACAGGCTACTTCGATGGCGCTTAAGCAGCTACTACTACATCCACCAGGCTCCAAAAGTTTATAAATAGAATGGTCCAAATCATAACAACCTTGTTACTAGCAGTCCAAGCCAAGCTGTTACTTAACTGGCATGCCAACCGACTTTAAAGGCTCTTGGATTACCAAGAGATTTCAGAATATTAAATTTTCGTTGTTTGGTATCTTCATGGACCAGTTTTTTGTATGGGACTAAAAGATGTAGGAGCAAGTTCGCAGAGAAAAAATTACAGTTGAGATGTTTCCTCTCACTTAAAGGTGATAGTATATGTGGTGCCTTTGTAAAATAAGCAAGTCTGTTTTGTGTCCCAAAAGGAGTATCTGAAACCCCATGGAATCAAACCAAAAACTGACCAAAGTATTTGCACAAGCACCAGGTTACCCACATTGGCCAGGATTTATCACGGAAAATGCCCCTGATTATGTTTATACTGATGGTAGAACTAAAAATGATTATTTTTGTGTATTTTTCTTCAATTCTTGGGACTACCAGTTATTTGAAAAGCTATCTCCAGATGTACTGGAGCACGTTCAAAAATGCAAATCGACACTGCCATGGGATGAGAACTACGAAAAATTTTTAAAAATCAATAAAAATAAAAAGCGATATATCACCGCTTTGGAAGAAGGCAAGAGCTGGTCTGATGCAGACATTTTGCTCAAATTAAAAAATGTTGTTGAGAAAAGACGATCTGACGATGAAAAAAGGGCTCATCAATTAAAGAAAAAACTTGAAAAGGTTAGCAAGCCAGCACCTGTATCTAAAAAGCGCAAATCAGCACCCACTGTTGATTTAAGCTCTAGACCTAATAAGCGATCTAAGGTTCCCGTTGATCCTCTTAAGAACCTTGTTAAAATCAAAACCTATTTGGACTCTAAAATTTTCACATATCCAAACAATGAGAATATTCCGATTGAGAAGGTTAAGCAGCAAGTAGAGAAGTTAAAGTCTAGCGACGTGAATTTTGAAATATTAAAGGATTCTAAAATTGGTAAAATGGTGAAGAAGATATCAAAGCTAACTGGGGAGGACTTGGTGTCTGAGAAGCATAAAAAGAATCATCTGAGTGCGCTTCCACCCAAAGAGCAAATCGAGTTGTTGATAGAAAGTGGTGTTATCAAAGAATGTAAGAATTTAGTTAGTTACTGGACTACTCTGCTTAGTAATTTAATTATTAACATAGCCGATCAAGGAATTGTAGAACCCGTTGACTCCAAAAAAACATTACCTGCAGATGAGGAATTTGTTAATTCCGATCGTGCAGATTCTGCTAACTCGCCCTGCCTGTAAAATAGAATAAGTGAATAAATATACTAATGCACTTAACAAATTCGCAAGGCTCTTGGTTTTATTCAGATATGTATTGCAAAACTGCATTGCGAGCAAATACCGGAAATGAAGCCAGAAGATATTCGGATGCTTTTCACAATTGGCTTTCTCCAGAGGGTGAACATGGTGTTTGCCCTTATATCTTGGTGGATGAGGTTGCCATCTAAGCGACTTAAGTTTAGTTATCGACAGTAAATGTAGCAATGATTTAGCTGCATTCTTGTTTATACCAGCACTTGCAAAATAAGATTTGCATATTGGCCAACTTTGCAATCTTTCTTAAGAAGTACTCTGTACCCAAAAAGGTCGTTCTTTGATAATGTACTGGATTGCCTAATATTCGAAGTAGCCAATTGATAATCAGATATAATGCACTGGGTATTAATAAAACAAATCGATGAAAGCAGAAAAACTATAAAAGCTATTGTGGCACTTATTCAAATCCTGAATGACAATAGATTGACTTAAAAGCGGTTATTTTTCGGGACACTCATTGTTCAAATCGATTTACCCTGTGACTTTAGTTCTGATTTCTAGTTCAACCAATAGTGTTTCGTTTATCGATAGGATTAACCTGGCTCAGGGGCACATCCGAATTAATTGAACATTATTTCAATTGACTCCTTATTACAAGAAAATGATTAAACGATTTGCATCCTCAATTTTTAATCATAAAAGATCTTTTTCCGCGACAAGTATTCGATTTTCTACAAAAGGAACAAAGTTTGATGATAGAGAGAGTGCTGCGGAGAATAAGTATGCAAGAGAGCATGATCAAGAATTGTTAAAAAAGTTAAGAAAAGAAAAAGAATCGAAAGAAAAAAGTAAAAAGAACAGTAAAAAGTAAATCGTTTTAGGTAAGTGCGTAATGTAACAAGAAACTAGGCCATTTGTTTTGTTTTTAATGCTTCAAGTTCCTGCTATCTTTCTATTTATTTGGATCGGTATAGTATTTCTTTCCTCCGTTTATATGATCAGTAAAAGAAGGTTTACCTTTTTTAAGTACCGATTCCCAAACTTGATTCTAATTCAAAATATTATGTTAGCATTAGTCCTAACTGCCCTTTCACGACCAGTCGTTTTGGGGGTACCATCAACTACAGGGCAAGCAGGATTAGACTTGAGTTTCTGTGATTTTATTTACTACGTTAGTTATTTGTTTGCCTTGGTTCCTATCTTATTGCATCCATTACGCACCTGGGCATTTTACTTCAATTATCAGAGTAGTAGAGCCAAATTGCTGGCAAGTTCGGCGGATCCGTCTCTTTTTCAACCCATAAACGATATGGTGTTTTTCAAAGTAGATTTACAATGGTTTTTACTTAAAAAAAAGAATTCAGAGCTTAAATATGCAGCAATCTTCTACAGCATACTTATTGGACTAACATCTTTTATATATCTAATTATTAGATATACAACAGACAGTTGGTACGTTTCAAGGTTAACTCCAAATCCTGAGTACTGTCCTATGCTTATGGAAATAGAATTGTTAGCCATCATGGGCATAATTGGCGTGGCTTTAAACCTTATAATGACTGCTCTAATTAGCAAGTGTAGAGAAAACATTAAACTTGATGTGGAAACAAGCGCCATCAACGTGGGTGTGATGATTGTTCTAACAATTTATTTGTTGACACTTTTTGATAGTGTTTGCGAAGCTACGGATTGTGCGGAGTTTCGAAGAGTTGTTCTGATTGTTCTTTCTCAGATATACATGATTGGAAACACCATTTTCCCAATTGTTTATTATCATTTCCAGTTCAACGCTCAAATAGCAGACCAGTCAGCGTTGAAAGAAAATCTGCAACAAGTGTTCAACAATGTTCAGCTCAAAGCACAATTTAAAGAATTCCTAGTATCTGAGTTCAGTGTAGAAAATTTTCTATTTCTAGAAGCGATTAAAAAGCTGAAGAAAAAGTTCGAGGGCGAAGTGGATTTAAATCTTATAAGACAAGGCATACAGGAAGTTTATGACAGTTTCTTCAAGAAAGTATTATTTATTTATTTAGGATGCATCGAATGCGTTAAATGTATCTCATGTCGTTTCTAAACTTTTGAAGATGCAAATGCAGGATCTTCAAAAAATGTCTGGAGTGGACATGCTAAGTATATATGACGAGGCATATTCCGAAATTGCCTTATTAGTAGAAAGCGATTCACTTAGACGATTCATGATTGGAAAAGATGGATCCACAAAACTAAACAAATCAAATAATTTTCAAGGATTAAAATCTGCTGCAAATATTAGAAGCACTGCTAATCTTGTGCTTGATCAGGAGAAGATTGGTAATAAGTAGTAAATATTACTAGTACAGAATTTATAAAAGTTTTAATTGAGAACTTGAGGATTGACTTTGAGAGGATAGTCTTAACTGTGGCCTAGAAGCGCTATCAACGAGTGCTTTATAAAGTTAACTGAATATTGTATATTCAATTTGGCAACATCAAACCTATCAAATTACTTCTTATCCTCTTATCTTCTTCATCCACGTTATTTCTTTTAATACAGCAAAAGATTGACGTCGCTATTATGAACGAATCGCAACCAGGTAAGACTACTTTCATGACAGCTTCAACGATAAAAAGAGTAAAGTGTTTTCTCTAATGTGACTCATGGAAACCATGAGTAATTTTTGTAACGAAACTGGTTTAAGAATGCAACGCAATTTTGAGCAATCTCAGCTACCATCGATGCCCTCCGTTGATGCTATTTCATTCTCCGAAAGCTGTTTTGAAATAGATTCCAACAGCTATTGCTCATTCTGGAGCGGCACAAACATTCAAAAAATGGTAATCGGTTCATTTACTATCAACAATAATAAGCAGTTAGAAAAGTATTTAGACAATTTTAAAAATGATACTTGTCAGCCCTATCTGAATTATTACATTTGTAATTTGATTAGTCAAAACAGTAACTGTGGTGTTAATTTGTGCGACTCCAGTTGCACTACTATAAATGACAAACTAAGCAGCTGTGATGCCGGATTTAAATATTCCATCGACAACTGTCCCAAGGATAAGTGTTTACCTCTTCCTATTGCCCAGCAAGAGAAATCTCAGCATCTAAATGACCTGGCAATTGTAGCTATTGTTGTGTTTTGTTGTCTGCCTTTTTTATGTTTAATTGTCGGTTGCCACTCAAGAAACAAACGTAGAGCGAGAGAAAGATATTTGTCAAGTAAGGACCCAAGCCCCCAACAATCCAAGCTAGTATTAAGAAACGTTGTCTCCTCAAACAGTATGGCGCACAATATCATGAATAAGATCTCGAACGCAAGTTTTCTTTCGTCAAAGAAATCTGCTTTTCAACAGCAATATGAAACACAGCGATCATTTGGAGATTTAAATAATGAGCCCGACTATACAGCGAGTCTTCCAAAACTTAAACTAGGGCCAACTCCCATTGAATCCCATGTTGTGAAAAGTCCAATGTCAGGTAAGTTAACATGGAGTGATGTGACTGAATACGATTCGTGCGGTTCACCAATTAATAAGACTAGGATGGTAGAAACAGCCGATTCCGCTGTAGATGGACTGCAATCTAATAAAACCTCTAGAGAATTTACAACCTCGGCAATCCAGACCGATAAATCATATTTAAATGATTCCAAAAAGTACCGGCAGAACGTTTTTCTTACAAACAGTGTTGAAATACAAACCAGTGCTTCGTTTTTGCAAAAGACTAGCGCAATGTACCTGAGAGGAACCAAGTCGCTAAGGAACCTGTTGAATTTGAAATTTGATGATAGAAATATCAGTGGCAGTAATTCGGACAGCGCAGATGTGTTTATAAATATAAGAGATTCCCATCTCTCTGAAAACAGTTCTACTTCAGATAGATTTATGGAAATCGCAAACCCAGATGACTTGATGACTGAAAATGACCTTGACCCATATAAAGTATAGCTTTATTAAACAATGATGATGCGCAATCTCGGGATTACTATCAGTTTACAGTAAATGAAATCATTTTTTGTACAATCAATTTAAGATCGCCTGATTGGCCATTGAGTAATTAACTGGATTCATAACAAAATATTGCCAAAAACCTCTAGATGAAATCAGTAGCATTTTTGTCCCATTCCGATTCAGAGTTAGAATTTGAGATTCAAGACGGAATAGTTATATTTGTTGGTTACACTCACACAAAGGAAGAATATGAGCGTGGATTTTATAAGAAAAAGAGAAGAAAAAAAGGATCATCTGCGAAACCTATCAAAGATCTCGAAATCTTGGAGGACCCCGACAGTGAGTTTGTTAATCCAACAGACATTGGTGAAAGTGATGCGGTGGATGAAATGCTTGATGATTTACAAGATAAAACGAACGAGAAAAAATTAGAACAGAAAGAAATCAAACCCCAAAGAAAGGAAATGAAGAGAAAAACTATCAGCGAACTCAAGCCTAGCAAATTTGGATCGCTGGACAGAAAAACACCTCGTACAAAACCACTAAAAACTAGAACTTCCTCTAAACATAAATCGTGGACAGACGCATCTAATCCCAAGGATATTATTCAGAATATGGATGTGCCTAGTATTCCGGAATTATATTCTGAATCTGGTAAAAATTCTGCTCTGACCTCATATAAGAAGTCTCATGAAAATGCTAATCCACCAGATTCTAATGCCAAAAACTCTCTAAGTACGAAAACCGATGAGTTGAGCACTTCAGGATCTCCGCGAAAATCTGCCCAAATAAAGGGCAAACCTTTCAAGAACCCTGAGGTTCCTAGAACATCTAATCGTATTATGTCATCGTTTTCTAAATCCGGTAAACGCAACTCTGGTAATGTGGCTACCAAAACAACCGTTAGCACTCCCAGGCGATCCCCGAGCCCTTTAGATAAGAGCATTAACAAGCCTGGCGTTACGTACAATTCTACTAATCTTAAGCCGTCAATTACTCCTAGTAGTAGGGATTCAAGCATAGGCCATCCTTCCTCGCCGATTATTGCTAACAACTCGAATTCAAATCTACCTAGAACTACGGAAAGTGTTAAGCGCGTTAGTTCTCCTAATTCAGCATTAGTAAATGAGCGATCGGTGCTTTTACCCGGCTCTCCATCCCGCAGCAGTAGTCCCAAACCATCGTCTGTTCGAAATAGCTATGCCTATCCTTCTGTACTCAATAGCTCCAAACCTGTTAAAGATAACACACTTCCAGCGAATTTTAAACCTAATAAGTCAGAGAAAGTCCAACGAACCAGTAGTCCTAGACCAATAAATGACAATGCACTGTCAAATCGCAATAGTGCTGTACCCACATATGGTAGCAGTCAATATACATCTAAAAACGATGTTAGTAACCGAGCAAAAAAGAGAATATCTGATGCCCCAATCAAGCTAAAACGAACCGATGATCTGGTCAGTATTCCTAATATTAATGGGTTACAGTTGGAAAACAGAAATAATACCATGCCTTTATTGAGCGAAGTCAAGTTTAATCAACCGGATTCTGATTTTAATTCTGAAAAATCCAAACTTTTAAAGTTCACATCAGGTCCTCCAAGGGATCAGATAGTTAATTCGCCAGCATCCAGAAGCCAAAGTCCAAGAGCCAAAAGGCCTGAAACAGCCTTTTTGCCGCAAGTTAAATCAGAGATAATTAAAGCTAGATCATCCGATGTATTTGCACCCTCTGATATGCCGAATCACGCCAAGAAAGCTGAACGCAATACAATTTCATCGGCGCCAGTAAAAAAGGTAAGACCAAAATCATCTGTGATATCAAGAAAGACAGAAATCGATCCACCACCGCCAAATACTCCAAGTGGATCAAAACAACTTGGATCATTACTATCCACACCCAAAGAACAAAAAAGACCAAAGTCAACAATACTACCCAAATCGACACCAAAATATGATAAGACACCACCAAAGATACCTAGTCTCGATAGGGGTTACGATAAGCAAGAAGGGAAAGTATCCATGCGAAAGATAAAAATACAAAACGGAGAAATAGTGGAAGCCAAAGTAGTAGAACTGCCAAATGGAAAAACGAAAGTATTCATACCAAAGAGATCAAAGGCTAGAGCCAAGTCGATGATGGTTGATAGAACGAGTAAGCCGGTGCTTGATAACAAGGGTAATTTTAGGTCATATGATGATTTACCACCGCCGCCACCAGATTTTGAACCACCAGTTGGAAGCTTGGAGCAGAAGTTGAAGAACAAAAGGAAGACGATCGTTTTGAAGATTAAAGGATTAGGTAACATGCTTACAAAGAAGTTTTAGAATAAATAATTATTTCTTATGAATTCAAATTTATAGTTGGCAGAGTTAAACGGGCTTTAGGATGGAAGTAATTACAAGCTAACTTCAGCATCTATTTCAGAGTACTACTTAAGCAAGTTTTCGTTTTAGCTGAATAGATTATTTATCGTGATTGCCTAAAACTTATCGCCTCAACAGCTCGGTTGTTTATTGAATAAATGATCGCGAGTTTATATGCATTTTTATATAATTTTATCACTTTTCTAATACCTTAAACACTCGATATTCTTCCTTTTCGCAAATGGTAAATGGAATAAATCGATGTAATCCTGAATATGTCAATTCTAAAGAAATAACAGGTACAGCATCATTCATCAACATTGAGGAACTGGTCCAAATATGGAACAATTAGATGTCTTTGAAACAGTCTTCAAAAGAGATCAACGATAAGAATAAACCTATAAACCATTTATTTAATAATTCTTATGTGACCGTTCTTACCGCATGTGCAACAATAGAGATCATATGGCAGCAAGGAACATATACATCAAATGTATGCATCCTTATTCGATCCCGCCTCAGGGTAGT
>JADGIF010000113.1:0-19014 GCA_018985225.1 Amoeboradix gromovi
ATCTAAAATAAAGACTGGATGAAAGGGTAAAAGAATAGCTATACAGACTGTTTATTTTTGAAATTTGGATACAAATTCTCTAGTCTAGTTTTTACAGAGCATGTCCCTGATGTTTGGGACAAAATTTGCCAAAATGGTAAACTGTATGTCGGGGATACTCCCTGAAAGATGTTCTTACAATAGTGGCCAATTTTGTCGTTGCGGCCAAACAGGTCTTTCGTGCTTCATGAAATAACTATGTGCGACATTTCTATGCCAAGAGTAACTTTACATCGATCAAAGACTTTGCTACAGTGTTCGCATTCTGAGATTGTTGATCAACATTTATTAGTTGCTACTCCATATCTACGGACACAATTTTTTCAGCTGTCTCCCCAGTAAAATGTTTTATCTCTTTTCTGGTTTATCGTTGAAGCACAAGCTAGTAGAACCTTTCTGTCCTTGTAGTTCATTTAGTTTACTGTTTGCAGTGATTATAAATCAGATTCACGAATTGACTCTATAAAACACTCACAAAGAGCGACTGCAGTTCTTATTGGAAGCCATTTTGCAAATTCTGCCTCTCAACAGGGTGAAAGTCTGCTAGGTTATGTTTTTAAATGACTACCAGTTTAATAACATTCTACCAATCAGTGCCAACTACAAAACAAATGGGACATCAAATATAAAAACTGGACTAACTTTGTGTAACAACTTGGAACGTTATTTCAGCTTTATTAATTTTATGGATTCAAGAGGCGAGTGGACATTCAGCTAGCTGCGGAGTTGACGAGTATAAAAGGAAAATAAATAACTTTTTGTATCGAAATTTCAAAAACAAATATTCTGTACAGCTATTCTCTTACTCTTTCATCCAATCTTTATTTCAAATAAAATATTACTATTACTCTTCAAAGAAATAGATAAGAGTAATGATGCTAGTATAACATTACAAAATGACTCTAGATAAGAGTACCGTCTAAGAAAATGCACCTTTTGCTTAGATGCTCAAAGACCTTTCATGTTTGAACGAGATGCAGGGTCTTCTACTTTTATTTTGAAGAGGGGATTGAAAGTAATGATAGCATTTCCTGCGTATGGAGCACCTTTAAAAACGAGTTAGTCTAGTTTTTATATTTGGTGTCCTATGATTGTGAATATTTTAATGGGCAGTTGTTTTGAAATTCGGATTTTCATCTGATTGGACACAACACGTGAGATAAATGTGAGATTTGATAATTTCAACTTTTATTAATGTCATTAGTTATTGGTGAGGGTTCGCAATTTCAACATATTTTACGTTTGTTGAATACCAACGTTGATGGAAAAATTAAGATTATGTTTGCTCTAACAGCTATTAAGGGTGTAGGTAGAAGATACGCCAACTTGGTTTGTAAAAAAGCTGATGTTGATATCTCAAAGAGAGCTGGAGAACTCACAAATGAAGAACTAGAGCGTATTATTGCTATTGTCCAAAACCCATTAGAATATAAAATCCCAACTTGGTTCTTGAATCGTCGAAGAGATTTCAAGACTGGAGCTACATCTCAATTGCTTGCTTCTGACTTAAACTCTGCTCTGCGTGAAGATTTGGAGAGATTAAAGAAAGTCAAGAGCAATCGTGGCTGTCGCCACGCTTGGGGACTTACTGTTCGTGGACAACACACAAAGACTACAGGTCGACGTGGTAAGACTATGGGCGTTGGTAAAAAGAAGGTTCAATAAAGGATATAAATTAATCAACAATTTGTTATTGATCTTGTGTTTTTCAGTGGCAAATAAAATTTAAAAGTGCCTTGATATTCAAAGGCGTGCTATGGGGAGGTTGCCTCCTTGCCGCAACCATGGGACTTCCTTTTAAAGTCGCACGCAAAATTGTAGATCGTAAACTTTCCTTTAATATTAAAAATATAAAGCAACTGAAGATTCCTCAAGACTCCAGTATTCCAAAAATTAAAGATTTTAAAATCGACATTTTGCCTGCTATTAAATATCAGGCAGCTCATGGTAATCACTCTATAACCACTTCTTATGGTGAGAACCTAATTGTTGAAAACATACATGGGAAATCTATCACCTTAAACCCTGCTAATATATCTTTAGAACTGGAAAACTTTTTGGGAAAAGCAATTATAAGTGAAGAATAAATCATATTTTATTAAAATAAGTCAAAACTCTGATCTGCAAACCATCAAGGTAGCTCCAACTAATTATTTTCCATTCCAAATACTTTTCTTTGTAACTTTTCCACTGCATTATCTTTGAAAATCGAGTACTTTCAAACTGCGTAACAAATGGCCTTAATCTTATTGCAAAGATTGAAAGCTGGTATCCTAAAAAAGTTGAATCTTTTGCACAGCTTACTAAAAATTTCAAGCACTTGAGTAACAACTGCAGAGTCAAAATGCAAATTATTATGACGTATTTCAGGGTTATAGTAAAAATCAGAACAACCCAAGGCAAGGAACATATCAAGCTTACCACATGTAAAAACGTTACCTTTTTTTGAACTTGGTTTAAAAACCCAGATATCTCCCTGCTTGCAAACGAATTAGTACAATTTGCAAGAAATTCATCAAACGGTGCGCAAAATAATTTGGATTTAGACAGAAACTGAAGTGCAGCGTGTTGATTAGCAAGAATTTTGTGCGTTAAAATGTCCCAACCCTCTACTGGCTTGTATCCCAAACACTTGATCGTACAATTAAAACTTTTGCTTTTTTTCTCAAACCATTCTGGGATGTCCAGAAAGCTTTTGTTCCAAGTCAAAACAGGTGCTTCCAGTTTCAACTCTAAAGAGTCGGCAATTTGTTTTAACATTTTCTCTACGCTCTCAATTTTATCAACCAGAGAACATTTTAAAAGACCTTTTATTGCGGTTGAAAATTCTGGCCAGTTTATTGCATCTGCCAAATTATTAATTGCAGTATATACTTTTCCCACTTCTGCTTTTGTAGAGTTCCCGATCAAATATCTGAAGTTATTTATTGGTACATTAACTTTTGCGTTTACAGCAGTTTCAACCGCTCTCAAATAAACTTCAAACTCGCTGTTAAAGGTATACATGCTTTCATCTAACAAGTCCTCTATCTGCTCCTTAACATAATGCTTGGCTTCATTTGATATTGCACTGAAATCTTGCTTTATCATTGGCTCTAATCCCAACAAACCTTTGGCTATAAAGGCCGTATTATATAGTAAAAATAGAATTAACGCGCTCTGGCAAAAGAGACTAACATGTGTGTAAGTAAATGTATTTAAGTAATTAAATGCTCTTGTTGAATGCCTTGGTGATATTTGCCTTGATATTTTGAACAGCAATGGATTCATGGTATATTGAAGTATTGTAGTAGATGTTGGTGTTGTGCAATTGTCCTTTATGATCTTTGTATTCAGAATTGAAATGCTGTCTTTTTTAATTATGCTGCTCAAAAACTTGGCCCTTTGCTCATTGCAATATAGAGAATAAGCTGCCTTTGTTATGTTGAGTATTATAGCGAAAAATAAAATAAATGCAGCTATGTAATAAAGGTTATGAAATATCTCATATACTTGCAGATCATAATTAACTGTGTAATTGAAGTTAAAATCAACCCAACTGCGTTCCGGTGTATCGGAAAGCTTAAACACAGGAATATCCAACTGTATATTGCTAAAGTTAGAAGTAAATGACTCGAAAACAGACTTAAGCTGGCTTTCGGTGGAATCCCAATACTGAGAAATATTGGGTTTAGAATCCAGAAATGGTTGAATTATTTCATTAGTATAAGTTGAAGTCAGTTGTTTGGAATCCAAAAACTGGGCAATGCTCGGAAATTTATAATCATTAAGTAGTTCAAATGAGGATAGAAACGGAATGTCACCAATAACAGACTCAATTACATCCTTAATACTTTGAAAATCGCTGTTAGTGTGCTGAACTAAATCATTAACTTGTGATTCCATATCAGATACAATCTTTTGAATAGCTGCAATAATTGTATTAATTTGGGACTGGATTACCGCCAACACGGAAGTAGTTAGATCATAGCCAACATCGAGGAACAATGTAAGCAAACATCTTATCGTGCCAGTGAGTATTTTTATTAAATAAATAAATAAATTCTCGCCCATATCAAATGCCACTTTAAGGGACTTGTGCAAAATGTTGATGGTTTGAGTAGACAATGAATTAACCTGGGTTTCCAATGATTTTTGATAAACACTTGGTGATTCAATCATTTTTCTACCGAGGTTATTGGCTACTAAGATGCTACTCTTGAAATTATCATTTAACCGAAATATAAACTCAATAACATTATTCTCTGTCTCATATATGGTTAAAATTCCTAGAGCAATCAGTACTATCTGAAGATTGACCCATTTAAGGGAAAGTTCAACATACCAGTCCATTATTTACAAACAAAGAACCAGCTAAGGGTTTTAACATAAAGTAGATTCTAATTGAAGGGACATTTGTCATTATAACATGGCATTTGTCTTTTCAATAACCCTTCTTATGAGAAGTGTTGATTGAATAAAAAACAGAATATCTAGTTTTCTTATTTATGACAAACGGCTCCAAATAATCTCAGATAGAAAATTTCAAACCTAAATGCGCCGACAAGAAATTCAGGGTGAATCCTTCTCCATTCGTGTATGGTCTAAGCATGA
Organism: Amoeboradix gromovi; assembly: GCA_018985225.1. NCBI lineage: Eukaryota > Fungi > Sanchytriomycota > Sanchytriomycetes > Sanchytriales > Sanchytriaceae > Amoeboradix > Amoeboradix gromovi. The sequence continues at coordinate 4,633 of JADGIF010000113.1, forward strand.
AAGTTCTTCAAATAAAGGGAAATACATTGACTGAGTATGATGACGAACTCACTAGTAAGATTTATGTTATGTAGGACTCCGAAGAAAAGCAATTTGGAGACACACACATATGCAAGCTGTCACTTGGAATTACATAGAGACCATAAGACAGCAAATAGTATACACTTGAAATAGTTGTTTTCCTTTTATTTCCGTGCCGGGTAAATGGGAACGCGAGAAACCACTGCAGTGGATGACTGGCATTGTGAGTTTCTCTGCCGAAGTTCTTGATTTCCTCAAAAGTCAGGTATTTTAAAGAGTTACTAATTAGGTCTCATTGTTTATTGCAAAGCTAAAATAAATAGCAAACCAACAAGGCTGGAAAAAACACTAGAGTATCCGGATCCTGTGTTCGTGTTATCAGGCGCGTTTGTTGCGCAGACATAAAATAAATTTAATTCCTGCTCAATTTGAGTTGCGTTCCAGATTTGGAACATGTAATGACGTTGTTTTTCTTTCATCGTACAATCGGTGATATTTTTAACTGTTAATGAATCAATGGCGACTGCCTTTTCTCCCAGAGCATGATCGTATAAATGAAAACCATTACAGGTGCCGGTCTTGGTTAGAGTTGCATTACTATAAATGAACTTATTAGTAAACAAAGTAGCTAACTTAGTAGCATTTGTTACCGTATCGGAAACCATATCACCTTGACTGGTATATGTTACTTTTAGGGAGCAACTGCCGCTTAACCCTATAGTCTTTGTAACATCATCAGCTGCAACCAAAACTAGAAAAGCTGAAATCATCATCCTTGTTTTGAATACCTACGGATTCCATCAGTATTTCACGTCACGGCGTAATATGGGACATGATCTACAAAACACAAACTTTTTAAAACGGGTATCTCAAAAGATAGGACTACTCTAGCAAAACGTTCCCGTATTTATCAGCTAGACTTTAAGCGATAACTCGTTATCAATACCTGTGATTTCGTTCAAGACTTGAAAATTAGAAAACTCCCATGTTTTAACACCAAGGGTATAAACAAGCCTCTAGTTTGAAACTCCAAAAGGACCAGTTGCATTATGCCTATGGCTATCGACACCGTAGCAAATCATATCTTTCGACTTTTCCCCTGTATATACCCTGACTTTTTTCTATCGGCAGCAACAAATTTCAACACAAGCTTTTATACACCACATTCATGTTTGCTGGCGCTACTCAAGCGCCTATAAAGCAGAAGGCCCATTGTTTGTTTGTTGCATCTCTTGATAAAATGAGACTGGTGTGCTAGCGGAAATTTAAAATTAATAGAGTTTCTCAATAATCTAAGTATGGCGTTAAGTCCAATTATAATGATTGCTATTCAAATGCTGCCAAAATTGCAGGGAATGCATAAAATTAATTCAAATACTGCCTGCATCTAGTTTGGCCCTTGACAAGATAAATTTCTTGGCGGTATAAAAAATCAACCTTTATTCAAAATACTCAAGGACGTTCTAGCAGCAATCGTGAGAAGTTCTGAATAAACAAATACATCAGCTTATATAATTTAGCTTCAGAGAATTTAAAAAGATTAACACTAGACTAAGCACAGCCGCTACTGCAACACATAAGTTAGTTACTCAGCAAATATTGCTGGTATTCACTATTTGTTTCTTGATCATCTTCACAAGATTTAATTAGCCTCACATCTAGGCATATATCGCAGTCAACAAGTTAAAGATTAACAGTTTCGATTAATTTACTTTTTGTGATTCCGATCCTTTCACCGACTTTGCATCATTCATAAGAACAGAAAACTTTACCAAATGATAAAATATCAGTCTTCTAATTTAAGAAATTTATCTACTGTTGTGATACCCTACCTTGTTTACCATTTCAAAGCTGCTCCATATTTTATCACTCAGTAAGATCAAGTGACTCTAGTCGCTCGTACCAAACACTCTGTCAGCTATCAAGAGTAAAATGCTAGCCATTGCTAGTTTCATATAAGTATTCAAGTCTTCAGCTTAATGAGCTAAAGTACGATTAAGACATTATGAGCTCTATCGCATGTACCTTGTGTGACACGATATGATTACCTCGAGAATGGTTTTGGTAAGTTCCGTCTCTACTTGGGATGTGCTAGCCTTCATGCCACAACTCTGCACTAGAATGCGCTACTTGGCCGTGTTCACATTTGACGGAGTGACAAGTCGAAAATATGAAGCGAATTACTTATGTAGACTGCATGCAATCTCTGTATCCGAGTCTGTAAACGCGCTGTCTCTACAACAACATTAAAACCAAAGCTTGACCTGGCTTGTACATCAGGTGTTATTCAAGAAGAGCTTAGGATAGACGAAAAAACTCATGAAGCGCGTATCTGTTTATTAACTGCCTAGTCTTCTAATATCATTTTAGCATACTCCACCCCGTCTAACTGAACATCGTATATTCCGTCATAGCTTTTGCCAAACATTTTGCTCATCACAGGCGCATCTATCCCATAAAAGCCTCTGACATACTTGTGCTGATCGAAAATCCAGTATATCAGACCAAATGTAGCAAAAACCCCAGCCAACTCTTTAGCGTACTGAAAAGATGACTTGCCAGTATGCTCTTCATTGTACATGGTAGGTGCAAAGGAAGTTATTATATCGTCTTCTTCATGCAGTGGATCGCCTATGTTCCTCCTGTCCCAAGGGTCATCATAACTGCCGTATGGATCTTTCTCTGACGTATATTGAAACGGACCATTCTTCCATATTTTAGGATGCTGACCATCCACTTTACCGAGGTCATGCATACCAAAGGGAAGAATGCCACTCTGCCTACCAGACGCTTCTTTGCTCCATTCCACAGGTTCTGCCCAGTCTTTAGATAACAATTCGTTGTACTTTAGCGTTGCACCATCAGTAGTAGGGTGCTGTATATCTTTTATCTCGTCTTCAGCCAGCTCAAACGGGTTTGGGATATCGTCAAACTTTGTGCCCATCGATGGCTGATCAAACTCTTTGTAGACATCCAGTACGTTCGGATCTGGTTTGTATTTTGTTACCGTGTTCCCAGTCATGAACACAGGTAATTTGGCTCTTAAAACTCTGTTTGTATACCTCAGATACATTCAAGTGATGGTGTTTCACTTGGATCCAAGAAAAATAGAACACCATCAAGAGGCTACCGCAGCGAGAGAATCTGGGTGGTTACCGAGTCTTGATATGCTCTATGCATCGAAACTCTCATTTGGTTGCGTTCAAGTGTGAGGATGAACCCGCAAGGCCAGAATGTTTTCTGGATCCAGAAAATTTGGGAAAATGCAGGGAAGTGGAGCAGTACGTACTGGTAAATATGAATACTCTGGTGGCTTCAAGAACGGTAAGTTTCACAGCTATGGTACACTAGTTACGAATGAGTGCATCTATGAAGGCCTATTTGAAAACGGTGAAATGATCCACGGCACTCTAAAGACTGGCAGCCTGGAATATACTGGCAACTTATCAGATTACCAAATGAACAACCAAGGGGAGACTTATTACTATCGCGCTAGCTGTAAGAAAACGAGCATCATGCACTACAGGGGTGCTTTCTTTAATGGCCAATATCATGGCAACGGTGTATGTTTGGACAGCAATGGCATTCAGTATCGCGGGATCTTTGAGAATAACTTGAAATCTGGGTTGTTTGAAGTCACTTTCCCATGTGGACAGACCTTGTCCATTGTTTATGTGATGGACATTGTAGATTCTGTTGAATCACATGTAGAGAATGTGTTCAAGGTGTCTGATGACATCGACAGCCTCTTGTTACAGGATGTCTTCCAGTTCTACAAAGGCACCTTGATGAACTTTTATCGCAAGATTTCTGACGGAAATAAGTGGATGACCACAAGTCAGCTGCTGTTTTACTTAAAAAGGTTCCAATTTGAAATTGATCTGGGAACGTTAATGAATGACCGCTTTGTTCTTCCGTATCACTTTGTAGATGTTATTTGCAAAGTATCCATGATCATGTACCCTCGACATTATGAAAAGAATGCTGTCGAGGAGAGTTTGCACTTTTTTATAAGATACAACGTAGCTCAGTAAATGAAATACTTTATTCATGCGCATGCTGAAAATCCTCTTTTAATCTTTTGTATTCCCCGTAGGCGTCTGATGTCGCTGCCTGATCTACATGCTTTGCCGTACTTTTTTGAACCAAGAAGGCGTTAAAGTCAGCCTTCAGTTGACTAGCTGACTTCTCCAAGAGATGCTTATGATGATCCAAAGCCCTCTTTTTCTGTAGAATCAGCTCATGGGTATCTTTGTATTTCTTTATCATACCCAAGCACTCTGGGCTGCTGTGGCTTGGATGAGCATTGATAGCGTTCTTCAGCTGATTAGCGTTTTGTGACAGTAGCTGCGCTGAGGTAACCATCTCATTGTACTTCTTTTTAAACGATTCGGTCCATTTCAACCGTTCATTGTCTTTCTTAAACTCAACAAACAAGTCATCTCGATGCTTTTTTTCCATTGACCGGAATGATTCGACCTCTTTCGACGGTCCTGCAGGCTGCTTCGAATGATTTTTGTTCAAATCCAGTAGAACTTTAATTTCCTGATCGCGCTGAGATATTGTGTTTTGCAATTCTTGTTCTTTACTGCTCGAGCCGTTTACATCTAGAGATTTGCCCGAGTCTTCCCTAACACAGACTGTCGAGGGTCTGCATGTAATCTTTGATTTTAGCTTGTTCATGACAAATAGTAGCTTTCTGGAGTCGACTGTCAGCAGCTCTTGGGCTCGTACACGGTCGTTTACAAACTCGTCTATGAGGATGTCTAGCTTCTCAAAGTCATGACTTTCTAGCTCTTGTTCTGCTTGATCGCCAGAGAGCAGACCAATTTGAAGTTTCAACATGCCGATTTCTTCTTTTAATAGCTTGATCATTGACTGCGGGTCTATCTCTTCGTTGATGTGCGCATTGTTAGATATCAGCGCGACTCTCTGTGCGAATCTGAAAGTAGAAACCCCCTCTTCCAGGCATCCTGACTCATTGGCAACTGTAGCTATCATTGTAGTTTTACAATTACCACCTAGCGCCTCTCTCAAGATGCAGGTTAGCATCGAGTTTCTGTATGGGATGTGCTTTTTTTTCGACGATTGAAGACTTATGATGACCTGCTCAAGGTAGTGAAGACTCAAGTTGATATGCTTGGCCTCTCTCAGTAACCTGCCATCGATTCCGGTTTTGGACACCCGCTCAGAGCCAGCCAAATCAACTAGATGTAACTGAGATTTACACACTTTTAGGCTTCCAACCTCAAAACGAGTCACATGTATAGTGAACACACAATGACTGCGAGACGACTGTGGATTACTCGGTGTCTCCGCCATCATCTTGTTGGTATCACCCAGAAAAAGTAGATTCATTGCGTCCTCTACAGAATGGCATGGCATAATTGCTAGGTTCCTCAGATGAAAGCTGCCCGCATCATCTTCCATTATACTGACGCGAGGTAGCTCTTCTAGTTTCGTCGCTTCTCTGTTTTCATCCAGGAGATCGTAGCCAAACTCGTTGTATATCTCCAAGTAGGATACCCCTACATCGTATCTGTAGCCCCTTCGAGTGGATATGTCATTGAATATGTATTCCAATGTCCTTGGCATAACTCCTCGCTGGTGGTAGTTATCATCTCCTCCTGTCATTGTATATGTCTTGCCGGTTCCAGTCTGCCCGTATACAAACAGCGTCCCATGGTATCCGAGCAACACATGTTTAATGGTACTCAATGCTACCGTCTCGAACACATTTGCTTGGGATGTTTTATCGTCAAAAATGGAGTCAAATTTGAACTTATGGAGCTCTTTTTGATGGTTTACTAATCCCTGCTCTGACTTGGTAATTTTTATCTGGATCATGTTGTCCTCAATTTCCATGTTGGGTAGTGGCTGCTTGCTAGGTCTTACCCTTGCATATATTTTGATGGCATTTTCACTCTCAGACATGGCCTTGAGGAATGCATAACACTAGATCGAGCTGAGAGGGATACATCTCCTGTTTAAACTTATTTGTGCGAGTACATGTCGACTAGGGAAGACACCAATGGGAATGATCACATTGGCCTGTTTGCAGCAACCTAAATATGAAAGAGTGATTCGTTTGGGAATGTTGCACTCATTTATTGCTTTTGTGTCATAACTGTCTTCATCAGCTTCTGCATCTTCTTTTTTTCATTCATTTCATCGTCTCCAAGTACTAAACACGATTTCCTTTTTTTCGATTTAGGAACAGATCTGCTGTTCTCTGCATGGTCAATCATTTTCTGCAGCTCCTGCTTCTTGGCTTGTTTTTTAAGGTTTCTGGATTTCTGCTTTTCGTTTTTATCTATTTTCGCCTTGCGCTCTTTGTTTTGGTCTGCATAGGGATTGGCATCAATTTCGTCAGTCATTTTGCCCTCGATTAACCATGGCTTTTCATTGTTCTTACTCTTCCTGCCAAACCTAGGCTTCCACTCGTTAGTAGGCACATCCAGGACAACAGCATTAGTCTTTTTCTTGACGATTCCCTTCTTTTTCGCAAACTTTTCCCACACAGTAAGTTGGCGAGGTTTCGGTAAGGGCTTCTCTCGTGGCAGGATAGTTCTGACAGCAGGCAATGCGGCATATACACCGTCTTCATCTGCAGTTCTATCCAACTGGAATAGCTCGTTCATTAGTACTTGGCAGCAGTCTCTAGCACGAAGCAGCATTTCGGCTTCGCTAATATTAGACGCGGTTAATGAGTCGACCACTCTGAGTAGCCCTACATCTATTTCCATAGGAACCTCTCTCTTCACGTTAACAGTCATTTTCAATGTTTACTCCTTACTGAAGGGACTATGGTACTCGAAAGATATGTCGTAAACAGAAGGGAAACTGTCATGAATTATAGACAAGCACTCGGTAAGTAATCGGCCCTTGGCACGGTGCTCTAGTTCCATTGACTCCTTAGGCAATGGTGCTCGATCTAACCATTGATTTGCGCTCTGTATGGGACACCGACACAGAAGCTAGACTCGCTCTAAAAATGGCATTTGGTGATAATATAGACCAACGGTGATCCAAGAAGCTCATTAGAATGCAGCTTTCACAGAAAGGCGGCGAGTATCGGCCTCTCTTGAAGAAATCAAGCATCAGAACAATTTCACGCTTTTTGCTGTTCACCAGGAACGATCACCTCAAGGTGCTGTCTGTCCAGCACACATAACGGCCCGCCTATCTAGGGTTTGGAGATTCAGCTCATAGTGAAGGTTCAGCAGCCGCAACTAATGTAGGCAGTGGTGGTATATATGGCCCAATTTAAAATATGAAGGGACCTGATGCAGATTATGGACAAGAATATGCCTGATCTTCAGTATCATAAAGTATTGCGGCTAGGGAATCACATGCGAAACGTCATAGAGATCATTCAAGTACTGGTGGATTGGGGTCTAAATTCTAATCATGAAATAAATAATGGATCTTTTTTGCGATGATCAGTGTATTTACTTGAGCAACACTACCATTAATAGTGCAGAAATTCCGATTTCGCTTAAAGAACCCAATTTGTGGAATATACAAACAGTACAAAAGAACTGACGGAAAAGTAAGTTGCAGAGTGTTCCCCGCTATAGGTACTTGGAGCCTACAGATAACGACAGCACAGAGCCCAAATCCACTGAAACTGATCTGCCTGGATTTTCCGAAACTGCAAACCCAGAGAAAGCAAAGGCGGCATCAATACTTTGTGTACCAATTTGAAGAGATGATACTACTGAATTGTCTCCCAAAGCTGCAGCTCTGCGTAATCTACTACTTGGCGGCCTGCAGATACCATATATTATGCGGTATAAGGTGTTTTTCTTTGAAAGAGAGCGATGCACCGCAGCGATCCTGCCAAGACTTATCGTAATAGCGCACTTGTCGGTCAAATTGGTCGATAGCTACAGTGTTGGCATCCTTATTTCAAAAATGGTTTCATTCCATTTAAAAGAAAGGATTGTAAAGGTCTGATTGAAGAGATACTGATTAGTATGAAAAGAACACGACAGTGAATTTATGTAATGCATAGTGCATATGTTATGAAAAATGATAGAGCAAATTCAATTTATTAAGAAGGCTTTGAAACTACAACAGTGCATCCGCATCCCGCTTTATTGCCTGAACATTTTAAGGGATTTGGCTGCCGACGATAAATCGCAGAGAAAGGTCTGTTAAATCCGCGTTTTACTTTTGCTGTAACAGATTCTACTACGCAACCGTTAATGAGCGTAAGAAAACAGAAAAAGATAAACATTAACACATTGAAGAGTCCTGAACTACTTAATCAATGTTGTTTTGTTCCGATTCGCAACAAATTAATTACAAACACTTGCACGTAATGGTTGAATTTCAATTAATAATGCCAAAGGCCTGGTATCTCCATCATTAAGTTCAAAAGATTTAAAATGACAAACTAAGTTGCCAATATTTCCGAAAAAAATAAAATGTTTCATAGTGGTTAGTCAATTTTTCAGTCGTTAAAAATTGATAAAATATTGCGGTTTTAACTTCACCTCAGAAAAGCTTCTAATGACACGTTTTACCACATCGAATGCGAGGATCTTCTCAGCGCTCGGATTTTCCCGGTTCTGTTGGTTGCCGACCCACGTCTTGCCAGATTGTAAAACTGCGCACTAGGCTTTCTATGACGACCCAAATCTGCTTTGGGCCTGAGATTTTTGTCTGACCAAGGAAAAGCATGCAGAGCTTAGCATTCTCTTGCTCTAGACTCGCATGTAGGACGACTCCGGTCAGCGTAGATGGGAGTGACATCGTTCATGCACTTTAGAGCAGCGCATGACACTCTAAAGCATACAAAATAAAGAGACGTGGACGAGCTTATGTCGCTTTCCTTTGCAATACAAGAGAGCTTTGCTTTAGATTTGATAGTGATGGAGGAACTAGACTGCGTTGCACGTGATGACTCAAGAGAATAAATTTATGAACTCAACTATTTCGCTTTCCGTGGCGCTGTGACTCCGCTCTTTCCGTAAAGCAGTGGCTTCTATGTTTGCAAATATATTTATTATTCCAGGTCCTCTTCGAATGCGCCCCTTTGAAGCATCTCTAGCAGCTCGCTTAGCGGTAGCCTCAGTGTATACTGTTCAATCGCGTGCTCGGATCTCTCCTTCAGGTACCCTTCGAAGCTCACGCGGTCAAACTCGTCGTGCTCTGGGTAGCAAACCTTTATGGTGTGGTCGATGCCACTAATAACTAGGCAAGGTATAACAGGATGGCTAAGGACGCAGTTGACAACATCTTCGTCAGCCTTGAACGAGTTTACAACCTCCTGGCTATAGATGTCCCAAATGTACACCCTGCCATCGTCGCTTCCGCACATAACAAACTGCGAGTTGTTGCCCAAGAACGAGCACTCCTTGATCATGGTTCTCGTGTTCAGGTGCCCTGAGAGCGTAGCTATCGTATTCTCCGATTTGTAAAAGTTAGTTGTTGGATCTGAGTAGCCATCAAGCTCTGGACAAACAACGTAGACATCGTCATCAGAGTAGCTCACAACCAAGTTGCCGCTCCCATGCGGGTCGTACTGGCAGCTAGTGATCCTGGAGCCACTTCTTTGCCGGTACGGTTGATTCGATTCATCTGCAAAGAACGGATTCAGCGAGGAAGGGCAATAGGAATACAGAGGGACGTCAAGATTCCTGCGATCGAATATCCGGACAAAGTCGTCGTTGAATGCGGCTGCGAACTCAAAATCGTCTTTGCATGAAATGCTGGGAATGCCCCGCTCTGTGGTGCGATGCTTGAACTGCAAATGAGATAACTGATTTTCTTTATTGAAGGTTCGAGTAGAGTTGACGAGATTGACCACGCCGTAGTTTTTCATTCGAGTGTCGAAGCCCTGAATGTTGCCATCCTCCCCACAGCTCATAAAGGAATGGCGGTCGACAAGCTCGATCTGATATGCCATCTTTTGGTTGTGGTTAAAGACATGCTCAGACTGGCCATTCATGTTTGTAAAAAGGACATCACCAAAGGCACAGCAGCTCACAATGCCATCGTTAAGAAGCACGGCTGAGAAGATATTGTGTTTGTGTTCTGTGTGGAGCTTGTCCTTGAGTGAAAAAGTGTAGCCATCCCAAATGCAGATGCACTGGTCGTCCGACCCGCTGACCAGAAGATCCCCAGATTCGTTGAACGTGACTGTGTTCACGCATCCCGAGTGCGATTCCAGTTCTCTTGACACGCCGTATCTGGGGATCGCTTCGTCCACCATGGCGTGCACCCTGTTCTCTCCTAGTGCTCGCAAGTGCAGTCTTTCATCTAGTGACATTTTGTGTGTTTTAGTCAGTCTCCGATTAAAGAATTAGACAATTTTTATTTTACGCCTTGTTATCTTTACCAGCTGCCTGTCTCTCGATATAAGCTCGCCATCTGCTTTGTAGTTGGTTTCCCCGCTTGCAAATCTTTTGTAGACCTTGAATTCCATGTATTCCATCAAGTAGTACATGATCATCAAGTCTTCTTCGGAGTGTATATGAAGCACTATGTCGATGTCCATCTTCCTTATTTTCTGGAAGTATTGCAGAATGTCTCTGCTCTTGTACCCGTGAAAGTGCCTCAGCCATGGCACCACATCTATCGCTGATTTCATGTTGGTCGCTAGATACGCTATCAGCGACTCTGGCGTGTAGCCCATCAGATCGTTCTCGGCGTCAAGCGCTACCAGGTCTCTGAAATCGATCAAATGCATCACTGGTAGTTCCAAAGTATCGACATAGAGTGTCATCTCCTATGCAACACTCTGAGCAACCCATGTAGCTTTCGCTCTTGTACAATCCAGGATGTCGAGAATAAGTGATCATGCACTGCTTGGCTATAAAGTCTGTAGAATGCAAATGGATTTATTTTCATTTGGCTACTATACGAATACTCCTGGTAATCATTCCAATCAGGAGAACCGGAGTAGTGATGATGCTTCAAAGAAGTTGCTATAAATTGGCTTATAAGCTATCGCTAAATTCGATCATTAAGGCAATCTCCGCAGTACCTTGGATATGAACAAGACGTTTTCATTTGATATCTGATATGCTGCCATTGAATGCATCCACCTTTTGTGCCTATACTTAGTTCTTACTCTGCCCAAATAGCTCTCAAATGTATCAATTATATGAAGCCGATCTGATTAAGTGTTATTAGGCACCAGCTTTTCCATCTGAGTTATCAAGATACTGAGCCTGTAATTTGGGTGGCTCTTCAGAATTTTAAGTAAATTTGCCTGCATAATAGAAGTGCTATAACTTCTGAGTCTGACATTGTCTTCAAAGAGTGTATCAAATCTAACCCTGTTCAGCAGTTCTTTGCTGAAGTGATCATTGTTAACATCTACCACAGACAAGAAGTAGAGCCAGTGATCTGCTTTGAGTGAAGGAAATCTGAATTCAACATTTTCTACCGTTAGACGGTAGGTAACGTATGTTTTAAAGCTCTCAACCTCAGTCAATCTCTGCGAATTTAAAAAATGGATGGCTCTATTAGGGTTCGCAGAAATAAAGGAATCAACTATGATCTGGAAGCGATTTGGATATTTATGCTTATACACAGGAATGAAATCCCACAAGCGCCCAAAGGTGTAGAAGCTATGCCATTCCACCCTCTCCATACAGTGGTGTATTTTATCAGCTGTTATTGCTTTTTCAGAAGTGATCACACCTAAACAGCTCTGGTAGAGATTGCGGTGATGCTCTGTCTCTAAAAAAAACAAGTTCAGATCTTGTGGTAAAACCAAGTCATACCATTTAAGTTCTTCATCTTTTATCATATTTCTAGCAATCATGAGTCTGACTACAGTAAGCAGCAGTGGGTTTTCATACAACTTGAATATGATTGCTAATGCATCTGAATTATTTGTTTCATACGGGATCTTCATTAATTTCAATAGCTGCCAGCTTTTCTCATCTATATGAGGATCTACAGAATAGTCGTAATACCTTTTGGCTATCTTTGCCAACCAGTTCCTGTCTCCGTTCAGACCTAAGCAATATCTTATCTTTAGCATCCAATTGTTCTCAAAAGTTTTAACTCGCAATATAAGATCAAAGTTGTTGAAAAGGACATCACTAAGTACTCGAGGTAAAAGCAAGCAGTGTGAAAATATATCCAGAAAAACAACACTTGTTAGTACCCATTCAAGAATAGCTTTATTATTTTCGTCTAGTTGCTGGAGACGAAGAAAATGAAGCCAGTCACCGATTTTAAACACCAAGCGGTCAATGTTTGAGTAGTCAATTTGAAAGGTATTCAAATACCTGTAGGCTACATACAAGCGAAAATCGAAAGAGGATCCAGTAGGCGGAGTCTGCAAATATTTTATTCCTTGTGGAACCACACTGTCAAGGAAATTGTTAAAGTTTGTCTGAAATTCTATTGGGGGCCCACCACAATTAAGATGCAGGTAAGGCCACAAAATCTCGAGATACTCAAAGCTATAATGATCTACAAGATTTACCATCTCTAAAAATTTGTTCACTAACAGAGCAAAATTTAATGGTTCAAAATGCCTAATTTTCTCATGGTTAATCAAGAAATGTCGCAGAAGCACCATTTCTGCTCGAGTATCTCTTGTATCGCTTGAGTCCTCCAAAACTTGCTGCAACGCAGATGGAATCGCTTTTTTATTACTCAGAGAAAGATTGTCACCAGAAAATGGTCTTTTATTGCTTTCTTCGTTGCCTACAGCATATGTCAAAAGCAAAAGCACAATGAGCATACCTCAGTATCAGTTCGACCCTTTTTCTCCGTTTTTGAGCATTCCATAAGAATCTGTTGGAGTAATGAACCTTGCGGCTCAGACTTACAATCTCTCTCTGCAAATTAGCGCACTGTAAAAGCTAGGTTAACTGTTTTTAATGAGGTACCCATCTTTCATTATCCTTCGCTGACAGATTGGTCTTTAACCATTACTCCATAGAATTTAAAAGACGAAGTCGCAAGCATTGTTTTCTTAATCCACAGCTACATTACAGCGATCTCGCTGGCGTAACTCTGGACTTCTAAGACATAGTTGAACGATACTTATTACCATCGTCTTTGGATGTTTTAAGCTACGGAATAAGCAATAGTAATGTCTTATACCAAGTCCTACTTTGAATTCTTGTATGGGATGCCACAATGGCCCTATTTAGAGTTCACATAGCTACCACTATTCTTGTAAATCTTACTTTCATAACTTTCTCTCATTTGTCGTTCTTATTTGTTCCTATCTTTTCATCGTATTTCGTAATCGCAGCCAACCCCCTCCCCATCGTAAGTTCTCTATATCGGATCAATCTTTCTTGAGTTTCATGGTGTTAATGATGATTTGAGCGTTAGTAATATCGTCTGATATGACATAAGTAATATAGCATGGATTACCACTTATTAATCTCTTGGACTTCTGATTCGATATCATTTTTTTCTCCCTTTCACTGTGTACTATATAGTTAACATAGAGCATGCAATTAACCCGCAACCATAGTGTACATGTAACTTTGAAGTTTGTCTCATTCGCGAAACGTAAATTACAAGCTAAAATGTGCAATCAAATGCTAAAAATGCGGAATATCAAGCTTCTCTGACCTAAATTTCAGCCATTTTCTTCACCACCATTCACTCAACTCCTATTGAAATTATTTCATCTTTATTGCAACCAGCGGATGAAAATGCAACAAGTACCAGCTCTCATACTTTAGGCATCTATGCAATTACTTTATTCCTAATGTTTGCCACAATCGCTTCTATTAATGCCTTCGAAGATGAGATCGTAACTGAGAGATTAACTGAATCTGATGGTGGGAAGAGGTATTATGTTCATGCGGTTGATTTTCTGGAGCTACTTTATGCTTAACAGCTTGACTATTTTCTTGAATAAATCATTTATCGCGAATTTGTATACATTTTTGTATCATTTCAAGACTTTTCCAGATTTTTCTAATAGCTTAAACACTCGATATTCTTTCTTTTCGCAAGTGTAAATCAATTCTAAAGAAATAACTAATAGTTGTAGTATACATTCATCAACACTGATAAGCTGGTCCAAACACGAAAATTCGATGCCATGTACGAGGTATGGCACTTTAAAGAAAACTGATTTAGAAACATACACATATACAAATTGTCATTTGGAAATAGATAGAGACCATATGGCAACAAGGAACATATACATCAAGTATCTGCATCCTTGATCAATTCCGCCTCAGGGTACTGAAGGCTTGAGCACTCACTGTAACAGAGCATTTGGCATTGCTACTTTCTCTGTGGAAATTCTCGATTTTCTCGGAAATCAGGACTTTTGACGAGGAGCAAATTCAATTCCATCTCATAATTCTTGCGAGTGAGTACAAAGTGCTATTTATTAAGTTATTGCTTATTCTTCTT
>JADGIF010000114.1:0-19003 GCA_018985225.1 Amoeboradix gromovi
ATCTGTACAAAGTGTCATTTGAAGACAGATATAGATCATATGGCTGCAAGGAACATATAGAAGTATCTGCATCCTTATTTAATCCCACCTCAGGGTAGTGAAAGCGTGACCAATCACTGTAACGGAGATCTAGCATTAGTTTCTCTGTGGAAATTCTCTATTTTCTCGGAAATCAGGACTTTTAACGAGTAGTAGCCATCCAGAAAAAAATGTCATAAAGATGAATGTGATGCCAGTCTTGATGAAACTCCGGCTTGTACATCTGATATGCTTTAAACGACACCTGACCAAGTTATATACTTTGGAGACAAGGAACTTCAAGTTCTAAGTTAGCGGATGATAAATAAACTATTTATTTTCCACCCAACAAAGGCTCGCCTTTCACTTTTGAGTGCGCAGATAGCAATGACTCACTATCAGGATCACCAATAACCATCTTTGCAGAATAGTTTGTACCTGTCTTCAATTCTGCCATCTCAACATTTTCTCCTTCCAATTCATCATCTACTGGTTTCGCCTTTTGAGCAGCATTCTTCTTTGAAATATACTCCATATACTTTTCCCTTGCAATCAAATAAGTTACTAATCCTACCAAGCCGCAACCTATGACTCCGGTCAATTGGACATTCTCGCCAAAGATCAATATTCCGTAAATAAATCCAAACACAATATCCATGTTTCTTATGATACTACCTGATCCAGCAGGTGCTCTTTGCAATCCGATGTTCAAAATGATCTGACCCATTAGATATCCTACAGTTACAATCTCAATATTTACCCATTCTAGTACTGAAGGCCATTTATGAGGGGTTTTAGTGGCAAAATAGAGTGGTATTGATATCAAAAACGATGGCCATACGAAGTGCCAAACCATCGTTAAGTATGATACACCTAAGCCAATCTTTCTAATCAAAACAAAATTAAATGCATTCATTACGGAACCAATTAGCGCGACAGTAATCGCAACTGATCTATACGGATACTCTGATGTCCCTGCGCGTTTTCCGAAGATGAATGAGGGCCTAGAAACTAGTACTATTCCAAAAAACCCAATTATTAAGCTGGCAATCTTCGTAGGCGTCAAAGGCTCATTTAGCATAAACCTAGCTAAGAATAGAGTTAAAAGAGGGCCCACAAACAGTATAACATTAACATCACTCAATTCCATGTTGACTATTGCCCAAAATTGTGAAGTAACTGCGGCAGCGCCTAAAAATCCACGTAATACAAGTAACTTTCGATGCTCCACAGGTCCCAAAAAGTCAGCATTTTTTATTTTACAGAGAATAAACATTAAAATAAGCTGTCCTAAGCTTCTAATAAAAATAATTTCAACGCTCGGCAATGCAGTAGCTGCTTTCTTTAGAAATACAGCAGAAGTTGATAAAGTGAATGATGATAAGAGCACCATCAACATACCTTGAACCTCTTGCTTAGAATTTGACTGATTTGAAGTAGTTGATGACATTTTCAAAGTAAAGCCACTCTACGTTCAACGAAGGTCAAAAGACACAAACCATTTAAAACTCGAATTTAAGCTGTTATTAATGAAATTCTCGCCAGCGAAGCTATTTTTAAATTATCCGCATTAAAACTAACTCTTACTCTTCAAGTGATACCCCGTCGAAACCCGTCACAAAATGATTTCGTCTATTCAATTCAGCCGTCGTGTGAATGGTAAGAGAGTCCTCGAACCATACCTCATTGAGGACCCTAAGCTGAGGAATAATGCCAAAGAAATTGCTGCCTTTAAGATTATTGATGCTCCTAGATTAAATCGAACTGTGGTATTTCACTGCGGTGTCCCAAACTCAGGAAAAACATATTCTGCCCTACTAGAGCTCCAGAAAGCTAAAAAAGGAATTTATTGTGCCCCTTTAAGATTAATGGCGTATGAAGTGTATGAGAATTTGACGAAATTAGGAATTAACTGCAATTTGCTAACAGGTGAAGAACAGATCATGGAACATAAGCATCCTCAGATTGTTTGCTGTACAATCGAAATGACTCCTTTCGCAGTTGACTACGACATTGCTATAATTGATGAGATTCAAATGATGAATTGTAAAAGTCGCGGTTTTGCCTGGACTCGTGCCTATCTAAAACTTAAGAGCAAAACCCTCCATGTTTGTGGTGACGTTCTTGCTTTGCCTCTGATGGAGCGTCTTAGCACTGTCACTAACGATTCCATTTCTACCGTCAAATATCTGAGAAAGACGCCCCTAGTCCTAGACACTCCTTTGAGTGGCAACTATAGTAACCTAAAGAAAGGGGATGCAGTTGCAGTATTTAGCCGACAAGCGGTGTTCGAATACAAAAGGTTAATAGAGTCAAACACAAACTTTAAGTGTGCCGTGATTTATGGGGCCTTACCTAAGCAACCTCGATGCAATCAAGCCGATATGTTTAACTCAGGCTTGCGAGAGATTTTAGTCTGTACTGATGCTATTGGTCTTGGCTTGAATTTAAACATTAAACGTGTTGTCTTCATGACTTTAAAGCGCAAAATTTTCAGGGAATTCGTGCCTGTCGAGCATTCTCAAATCCACCAAATTGCTGGCAGAGCAGGTAGATTTGGTATATTTGAAAAAGGTTACACTACTACATTCCACAACAATGATTTTAAATTACTTAGTGATCAAATCAGCAGTTCGCCTAGTGAGCCTATTAAAATGGGATTCTTTCCTAGCTACGAGCAGCTGACGAAGTTTAAAAAGTGTCTGCCATTTGTCAACAAATTTTCCCAATTAATTTCGACTTTTCAGAAATACTCTGCATGCGAGGCAGAAGACGCATTCCTATGTGATATGAACTCCTTTGTTAGCCGCGTCAATCTTTTAGATACAGTGGCATTAAGGCTTCAAGATATTTATTATTTCTGTTTAGCGCCGTGTAATGTTAGCTGTCCTAAATCTAGCGCGACTTTATTGGCGTATGCTAAAGCATTCAGTGCGGAAAAGTATGTTGATATTGTTGACTTGCTGACCAAACTTTTTCCTGACCTTCTGCACCCATCCTTTAATAATGAAGTAGTTTGGGGAATAATGGATGAATGCCAACAGCCAAGTCAATTCTCAGAATTAGCAAGTGATTTAGTTGTATTCAATGGTATAACATATGATTCACCTCTAATTAAAGAGCTAGAAGTATTTTATCGTGTTCTATCGTTGATTTCATATCTAAGATTCAGACATGACAAATTAACTGCATTCGTCAAGAAGGGATACTCACATTTCAACACATGGTTCTTGCTAGACTACCTGAAGACAGCAGCAGAAGACAGCTTGACCGATATCATGAATTTGGATTCTGAAGTGGATGAGCTGGATGTATTTGATGATTTGGATGAATTTGAAGGTGATGGTGACTTACTGGCAGATTTGGATATAGCAATGCAGAACTATATGATGCTAAATAAATGAGTTATGTTATAGCCGTGTTTTCGTTCTTTTTACAAACTAGCTGAATATGAATTATTTTTTAATTCATCCTGATACTCCCCTATCATGTTTGCTTCAATTGTTAAAGTTTATGTAGTTATACTACATTTGACTGTAGTATTCATACTGCTAGATTATCATCATGTAATATATCCAATAGATATAGAGCTAACAAAGGTCGGACGATTGTTTGATTACGCTTTTATAAGGCAGATATCAATGAAAACGGATCTTCCAAAAAGCGATTCAAACTGGCCATTGCTGATACATTCGACCAAGCCATTGTTTTCCCCAATTGAGAATGTAATTGTGCATTCAGATCATGATTCATTCGTCCATAACAATTTTCCATATCTAATGCACTTGTACACCAAAGGACCGTTAAAAGATGATCTTGTTAGGATTCTGTACACTATGCATTTTGGTGGATATTATTACATCAACCTCAGTAACATAAAATATCATCCCAAAGTATCGCGAATTAAAACTATGGATCTTAGTGGTCCACTGATTGTATACACTGTAAATAAAGACGTAGTAGCATTGCTTAGTATGCCTGGTGCTGTATTTTGGAAATACGCAATTCAATTGATTAACATGCGAATGCCTATATGGAAAATTCATCCGTCTTCTGATTTTGTAGTTGGATCAACTATGATTGCAGATGCACTAAAATTATACGAAGAAAATGATGGTCAAGTGGAATGGGTACATATGTAGACCATCTATTTTCTAATTCCAGGACCACTGCTTGATGAAGCAATAGACTTGTTTAGTGGCTTGCCGGGTTGCAAAACATATGTTCTAATATATTCTACACAACGCTACGGAGGTTGATAATTAAAAAAATTCTGGATTCCCACGATACGAGTAACACAAGTCGATCAAAACAGGTTTGAATATTTAAGTAAATTGTTAGCACTTTAAAATCACATGCTCTCTTGCTTGTATCTACCGCATAGAAGTCTCGCGTTTTCAGAAGCTGGTGTTTATATTTGGGAAACAATCAGTATAATTAGAAAACTTTGGTCAATTATATTGTCGGGCAGGCATGTACCCTATAACATCACCAATACCTTCAGAGACAGTTAGCTTTGATGATTCTTCCCTGCTAGCTAGGTCATCCGCAGTTTCTCAATTGATTTTGGCTTGAGAGTAGCTAGAGACGCAACCATATTTAGATCCACGACTACGTCATGGTGCGAGCGCTGGTGTAACCTTGGACCTCTAGGATATTGTCATCCACTTTCTCCCTGTTTAAACTTCATTTGGCATCATGTCCCATCACTGCCCTCAGTCCTGCTAATCTCAGTATTTTATTTTTCGAAGTACTCTTACTTGGCATCGCTAAAATCTGAGAAACGCCTTAATTAAGGTCTTTAATGTTGAAATTAAGTGGTAATAAAATTTATTTAAAGAGAGGTAGCATTGACAGCAACTATCTTCAACTTGTCGCAATGTAAAGACTCTTGTTCGGTTTTAATGGAACAGCCTCTGATTATAAATGTCCAGACTTCATCACAGAATCTGTATGTGCTTAGAGTACCTTTAAGAGTAACTTTGTGTTTGGTAGCAGATAATTGATTACTTAACTCCTGATCGAATTCCTTTAAAACTTGAAGTGCCAGTGCTGGTGTTAATTTCTTTTCCCTAACTAATTCGTCTAGTGCTTCAGTAAGTGCTGTTCCAATTGTAGTTCCTCTATATAATTCAGACATAATAAAACAGTGGTTGGAGGAGAGATATTTAAAATTTAATAAAACTGCAGTTGGTATACCAAATATAAAAACTAGATTAACTCGTTTTTAAAGAAGGTGCACCATACGGAGGAAATGCTATCATTAATAAAAGAGTTTTTACACAGTAGTAGTGATATTTTATTTGAAAGAGTAAGAGAATAGCTCTACAGAATATTTATTTTCCTTTTATACTCATCAACTCCGCAACTAGCTGAATGTCCACTCGCCTCTTAAATCCATAAAATTAATAAAGCTGAGATAATGTTCCAAGTTGTTACTGAAAGTTAGTCCAGTTTTTATATTTAATGTCCCAAGTGTAAAAAAGTCATTTGACATTTGATAAAAACTACATGGCAGCATGGAACATGTACATCAAGTATCTGCATCCTTATTCAATCCCGCCTCAGGGTAGAGAAAGCGTGAGTAATCACTTTAACGGAGATCTAGCATTGCTAGTTTCTCTGTGGAAATTCTCGATTTTCTCTGAAATCAGGTCTTTTAACGAGGAGAATTACTCAGATGGCGATTAACAATGTTGGTAAGGAGGAAATAAAAGTAAAACTATTTGGCCGAATTAAAATATGATAGAATGACGTCCCTAAAACCATTCCGTCCTAGCTTTAACAGTGGGTGCCCATATGTTCGATGATAAAGGGATATCGATCTCTTCGAAGCACGCATCTTGAATCAACTCAAAGTCTTTGAAAATATGTTTGCGTTAAGATCATGAATAAGCTACTCTTTGGATATTGTTTTAGTAAAAATCATTTATTTAAATCGCATTGTTGCTAAAATCTGAATTTTTAAAAATACAACGCGGTACCGCTAATTGGTGGTATATCGCGTAAAATGACGCGTTTATTACAACGGTTCGCCTTGTCTTTTAGTCAACGCAACATTTAAAGCTTTAAATTCAGCATGTTTTTATGATTTCGAATTACGGAAGTAATTTCAAGTTGTTGATTTTCAAAAAAATGGCTATCATATCAAATGTCTTTCTCTTGGGTACCCATATCTCGATTTATGGGCTTATATAAATCTATCGCCTAACATGCATGCTCAACATTTTGGTCACGTGGACTCCTTTATACATATAGACGATATCAGCATACAGTATGAGCCACATGGAAAATGCTTTATTTAATCAAATCGGTCCCACTTATGACACCAACATGACAGCCACACAAATTACTGTAACCCAAAGTAATCAGGATGAATGCCAACTTTTGAGTCATCCAATGCCCATTCCTAGTAACAACCTATATTTGCATCCTCAATATGCATATCCAGGTAGCACTACATTTGAGCATCAGTTTGAGTCGTTTAGTCCAGATGAGTTTAATTTAAACGAGGTTGTTGACAATCAGTATCTATTGCCTGGGAATCCCTGCTCTCCTTCTGTGGATGAGTATGGATATTTGAGCGCTTCCCAGTATTCTCAGTATTCCCAAGATGAATTTACGCCATACTCGACATCACCCATGGAGGATTTTACAGAATTCAACGCGATTCATTCTAATCGATCAGTCTCACCATATCCTGATAGCATGTACTATAGCGACAGATCCCTAAGCCCTATGCCGCAAGACTCAATGGTTTACGAGCCAATGCTGGCCCCCAATGACGATTATTATGTAAAAGAGAGACGCCGATCTATTTCCAATGACAGATCTAGTGAAAAGGGAAGAAGAAGACGTAGAAAACATAACCAAATAGTGCGGAAGTACGAATGCGATTACCCTGACTGTACAAAAAGCTATGGAACTGTAACCCATCTGAATACGCACAGGACCCAAAAGAATCACGGTGCACGGCTAACTAAGCAGGATTTTAATGAAGACATGGGATAGCTGCTAAAAATATTTAATGAATAAATTTATTCGCTTTTTTAATCTTTTGCTTCTTCTTCTTCTTCGACAAAATCACCAAAATTGTCAATCTCGTTCTGACGGCTTTGGAATGACTTGAAATTCTCTTTACCATCATATATTGACGCTGCGACTTTCAATCCGTCAAATATACGACCATTCATCAGTTCAACACAGGCTTGCGCTGCTAACTCATCTTGATATTTGATGCAAATGATGCCTTCAGGGTGTAAATCATACATCACTATGCGGTTAACCTGTCCTACCTTTTCTGCCTCAGTTCTCACATCATCTTTGATATCTATCAGTAGTGCAGGGTCCTTCTCAAAATCTACAGGATTAAACATATGTCGCAAGACAACAGTTTTCAAGTGCTTCTTACTAGTTTCCATTTCAAACCATTCCAATTTCTTCTCCAACTTCTGTCTTTTACTCATAGTAGGCTGCTTATTTCTGGTCTTTTTAGATTTGCTATCTTTTGGTTTCCCATAATCCAGTATCATTGCCCTGCTTATATTCATCAGCTGGCCCTCGCCTCGAAGTGATGTCTCATCGTAAAGCTGTATGGCCAGGTCAACACTCGCTTCTTTAAGAAATGTAATCATAGCATCATTTTTACCAAATAGTTTTATTTTAGGCAAATCATGATCATCCACCATTATTATGCCGCACTTCTTAAAGTAAGTTTGCAGTTCCATAATCGTAGCATCTTTCGGTATATTCTCTATATATATTGCTGTTTTTGATTGTATTTGTTGTAGCCATTTACCGTGTTTATAAATCCATGTAATATTTTCACTGGTTGTGGATATTTCATTTCCGTCTATCCTTAACAAACTTTTTTGCTCATCAGTGCAGTTATTCGGGTCAAAGTCTGGTTTACCCATCGTTCTCCTTGTTACATGCTGTAGCAGAGAAAATCACCTCGCAAGTTTTACACTGATATGATGCTACAACGTAGTGGCAATCAATTCTTCTGGGCGAACCAGTACTTTCTCTTTCTGCTAGCAGACGTTCGACGAGCTGAACGGTTTATTGTCTTTATAACCTTTCGTTTAGGGTAGTGACTGCTAACCTCTGTAGAAGCAGGTTTCTTTTTTTCGGTGGTACGTCCTTTCTTAAATGGGCAATTTAGCAAAACAGTGTTTAAAACTACACCCAGGTTTTCTGAAAATTAGCGCAACCAAATATGTTCATTCTCTTTGCTACCAAAGATGAATTGGGTGCAAAGCGTCGTAATATGCTAATTTCATAGAAAATAACACGAAATAAATATATTGTTCTTAACGTAAAAGCTCGATTGCTAGAAAAATGTATTGCTGTTAATTGTTGGGGTAGATGGATCATAGTTGCCCAGTTAGTTTGATTATACCAATCACCCGTTTTATTAAATTAGCACACTAGTGCTCTAGTTATGAGTTGTTTTCAAGTAGAAAACTCAACGTTTTGTAGTGCCTGGAATAATAAATCAATTAAAGTAGGAACTAAGTTACAAAACAGCGATTTGATAATAAACGATACGGAAAGTTTGGATGCTTCTATTTTGCAGATATTTGACAAGCATTATAGTTTAATTAATGGTAATTGCCAAAAAGATGTGCAAATGAGGAATTATGCAGCATGGCTGTGCGATAGTGCTATTGAAGGTAGTGAGGGATGTTCAAACACCAGAATATGTCAGAATACATGCCAGCAATTTAGCTATGACTATAGCAAGCTGACAGAAACGTGTAGTGGCGATTTAAAGACCTATCAGACACAGATATCAAAGGACATTCAAGGTTACTGCATAAATCTAAACAGCACTGACTGTGTAATAGGGGACGCTAATTTAATAGGTAACTGTGGGTATCACAATAAGAATGACATATGCTCTAAATGTCCCACCAAGATCGATGCGTTTTGCAACACTGATGGATTATCATCAAATTCATTTAAAACGGTATCCACGACAATGCTAGTGTTGGGTCTAATAGTAGCTATTGGTATTTTAACATACTGCATATCAATCAGAATTAGAAGGGGCAGGAAGCTAAAGAGTATCTTGGCAAAGGGGGATGCAGAAATGAATTATGAGGACTACATTTATGATCCAATAACAAACAAATTGATAGCGCCAAGTAACTCTACAATTGATACTTCGAAACTTACCGGAATAGGAAACAACTCCTCTGTAGTACCAGTAAATACGTATACCGCAATAACCGCACCCGTGACTACAGCACGCAACACCTTACCGTTAACTACGATCAGTAGATACTCTGATTTTATTAAACAGTCAGACTCTATTAATTCAGATAAAACAGATTCTAGAGGAAGGAATGAAAATAGTCCAAAATTAACAACTTTTGACAGTGAGTCGGAAAAAGATTTGGGAACAGTTTAATTAATAAATATGTTTAAATTGACAAACGGGTGTTTACAAATATAAATTACTACTTTCATAGCACAAACATTCCTTGGTATACATCAGAGATTAGAGCGGACGAATGAAAATAATCTGGAATTTGGTCTAAAAACGAGGTTATCGTCCAAAGAAAGAGGATAGTCATCAGATATATCTAATGGAGTATATATCAGTCACATGCATAGAGATTTTGGGCCTCTAAAAAGGGAAGTTCGGAAAGATACTTAAGAACCTGCCATTTGGAAGTAGATAGAGTGCATATGCTGGTAATATAAGTATCCTGATTATTGACGCCTCGTGGTAGTGGGAGAGTAGGCTAACAATATAATTGAGTCCCAGATACAGAGCAAATATAGAAGTGTGCGATGTGAATGATGAGTACGCTGGTCAGTTGTGAAGTGAAT
Organism: Amoeboradix gromovi; assembly: GCA_018985225.1. Taxonomy (NCBI): domain Eukaryota; kingdom Fungi; phylum Sanchytriomycota; class Sanchytriomycetes; order Sanchytriales; family Sanchytriaceae; genus Amoeboradix; species Amoeboradix gromovi. Next base: position 9,859 of record JADGIF010000114.1, read on the forward strand.
TTTAATGGCAAACAGTGCTCCTTTATGGAGAGAACGACCGTGGAGCAATCCCATAGTGTGCGGGCAGTACGGTGTTACTTAGCCTCGCACACTATGGGAAATCATGCCATAAATGGTACTCCAAACATACTGCATACCACTACGCGACGCTCCATATAGTTGCCTACCTGTAGTTTTTTCTCGCGGTTGTCAAACCAACTCTGCATCGCCCAGGTTATTCTAGGCAGCTGACGCTTTGGAAAAATCTGTAAATGGATTTCCAACTCAACCATAATTGAGAGGTGCTGTCTTTATAGTACACGCAATACAGGTTGTGTAATTATTATGTAAGCCCTGAAAACGTGGCTTGCAAAACAATAAAAGACTCATGTTTTCAATCTTTTAAAGAATAACGCAATTACCCCATTCATGACTTTGATTCTTCACCTCATTTTTTACAGCCTTCAAATTGATATTTGTGATTTTGATCGGTTGGCGCATTTAGGGACTAATTCCTTGTTTGTCAGTTCTACTTGTGATAAGTCAGTATGGAGACCAATTGGGATGCAAAAAGTCACAGTTATCTTTAAAAAAATTTCAGATGCTGTTAAGCATATTGCAAGTAATTCCAATGATCTGAAATCCGAAAGGGCACTTGCTAGAGTTCACGATCTTGAAAATGTTTTATCAAGCCCCAATGGAATTAATGGCTACTGTAACGTCAGGATAAGAAAAAGAAGTTTACCAACAGCCAATTATCAAGATCCCATATCTCAATCTAAATGGATATGTCACCAAGGAGCAAAGGTGCTAGGCATTACATCTCTTGTTTTACTTGCATGTGCTGCAGCTACGACTCCGAGTTTTGTTAAGGATATCAAAAAAGAGACTAAGTTTGTTGCGGCGTTAAAGCCTATCGTAAGCGAGATCAGAACAGAAGTTAGAGAGTATTGTACTGTGAATCCATGCCATAATGGTGTTCCCTTCTTAGAACCAGAAGCTGGTGAAAAGCCTTTGTATGCAATTGCACAGAAATACGAGTCGCATTGTTTAGACATTTTTAATGACTTTAGAAACAACATAGATAATTCCGCATGTAGCTGGTTGAATGACCAGCTGAGAGATGCAGAGGCTAATGAACAAAAATCAGAAGACTCAAAAAATCAAAAAATTACAAATTTAAAGATTTTTTACGGAGTTCCAATTTTGCTGGCAGCTGTTAGCATGGTACTTGATAAAGTGGCAAAACATGGATACGATACCATTGAATAAATCTATGAAATACGTAATACATCCAGGTTTCTAACAGCACCAAACAAGGCTTGACTTGATCTTGGACTGTTCTAAAAGTATTCAGTAACCATCAAAAAGGATATAAAACAGATTTTTAGCGGGATTCATGGTAAATTTCACCATGGCATGCAGTTACAATTGTGAGAATAATGATCTTTATCAGAGTAACAAGTGCAAAAGGCGTATGAAATTTTTAATAATCCAGATGTTTGCAGTTTTGAAGATCCAAACCTTGAAAAAAGACTGGCTTGCTAGATTCCGACCATGTATGATGTTAATTTTGCTTAACATGGATACACTTGCATCCCCCTCAATTTAATTAAGATAGCAGCAAAACAAAGCCTTTGTAATAACTATTTTATTCAATTCAAAATACATCACTCAATTTCTTAATCCCACCGCTATTTCTACTTCTTTTTGTTATTTCTTGCCCGGTTACTTTCATAAACATCTTTTGCAACTTATCTCCACTTACACTTCTGTTCTCATTATTAGGCCAATGAAATGAGAGCTCATTCCAAATCTCCATTTCAAATCCGTGGTCATACACATTCTCGACACACGCATCGTTAATAAATGATCCAAATTTAACTAAAAACTCCTTAGTAGCTTTGATCTTCTCGCTTTTTACCTTTTCAGCTCTTAATTTTCTGCTAAAAACAGTCAAGTCCTTTATTACCGGTTTCAGTACATCTTGTGGAGATAACTTAGAAGTCTCTTGTTTGTTTGATTTAGGCGCGCTATTGAGCTTCGGTTTCTTGTTCACTTGGGGCGCTGGCTGTTTTCTTTTGGCAGGCTTGCCGTTTTTCTTTATTGTTTCTAGCACCAATTCGCATCTTCTTGCGATTTGATCCTCCTTGGGGCACTTTGGATCCTCAAAATTCAATTTATCAAGTTTCAGTTCTTCATCTTCGACTATCTTCTTCCAACTACCATATCCATATCTGTACACACCATACACCAGCATTGCGTCGTCAATTGAGGTCCATTTCACATTCCAAACATGGCTGACTTTATCCAACTTTAAAGGAATTCTGAATTGGCTTGGTTCTCTTTCGTCAATATAGGTTTCTAGACTTGCTAGCAGCATGCTTCTGTTTATTAGTGGTTTAGGATGCTTAATCCTAATCCCGCCGTACTCGCACTGGCCATCAGCAGCTGATTCTAGATGATGGTTACAGGCCGCTAACAGCCCATCTACAGTCTCCTTTATCTTCAAATCACTCACAGTTTCCAATCCACATTCTCTTTTGATGTCTTGTATTCTGCTAGGTGCATAATGCATTAATCCTCTTGATATTGATCTCAGCTCTCGCTCGCTTAGTACGTCACCAGCACTTCTTTGTTTCTTCTTCGTGACAGCAACCTGAGGTTCGGGTTGTTGATTGAACATCTTTGCGAGGTTATAGTTCACTTGAGTTCTATTTCGTTGCCCCAAATCTTGCTTTATTAGTTCCTGTGTTTCCATCTGTTCCTTCAATTCCACTGGTATAATATCATCCCATTCTATGTCATTAACATCTTGCACTTTAAACTGCTGCAGAAACTCGTCTCCTACATGTCCTACTGCCAGTTCATCCTCTGTATCCAGCTTTTCAGCCGTGGATAAAATCTTATCCAAGTCAACCTCTTCTGGTTTGACATCAGTGAACATGTTTTTAGCTCCAAATTTAAGAATGGAGTTCAATTCTTCCCTGGTGAAGTCCGTTTTACCTACGGTAGGGCCATGTATCCCCAAAGAAGATGCATCCAAGTTGTTTATCAAACAGAATTCTAATATTCTCTTTCTTCTAGCTCTTTCAATAATCTCTTCATCAATTGTGTCTTTCGCTATCAATCGATATACAGTAACTGCTTTCGTTTGCCCTATTCTGTGTGATCTGGCCATTGCTTGTAAGTCGTTCTGCGGATTGAAGTCGCTGTCATATATGATAACATTGTTGGCGGCAGTTAGCGTCAATCCCAATCCTCCTGCTTTAGTGCTCAACAAAAATATGAAATCACTGCTATCTTCAGCATTAAATCTATCCACTGCTTTAATTCTATCCGTGCTGTTTACACTTCCATCTAGTCTTTGGAATTTGTACCTCTTCATCTTTAAGTAGTCGCTTAAAATATCCAACATCTTCACCATTTGACTAAATATCAACACCTTATCCCCAGATTCATATAGCCGGGTTAACAGCTTATCTAGCAATGTCAGTTTACCACAGCACTGGATCATCTTATTCAATGCAGCCGTACTATTGATGTCATAAGAATCCTGCAGTAAGTACGGGTGGTTTGTTACCTTTTTAGTTTCCATCATTATATTTAACAAGCTCACTCTTGAGTCCTTTAATGCTCGTTGTAATTCCATGTAATTGCGACTAGTAATATCCCTATAAAGCTTCATTTGCCACTCACTCATGGGAACTCTCAAATTCATTTCGGTCTTACTTGGCAATGATTCAACATCTTTCTTTACCCTACGCAGCAAGTAATGCTTCAATTTCTCGTGTATCTTTTTGATCATTGTAGAATCTTGGTCATTATAGTTTAAGATGAATCCATCCATTTCTTTTATCTTACCTGGCATCAGGAAATCAATCAACGACTTGAGCTCTTGCATGTTATTTTGCAGTGGTGTACCCGTAATGATTAAACGATTTCGAGTGCTAAAGCTGGTTAGTGTTTCATGAAGTAACGATTCAGAGTTCTTCAAACGATGTCCCTCGTCGATAGCCAGATACTGCCACTTAAATGAGCCAAGGAACTGCGCGTCTTTGATAATCATTTCGTAAGTAGTTAGCACAACGTTACATTTAGGATTAGAAGGCCCAAACTCAAAATCACGAATAATGGCTCTGCTACTCTGGCTGCCAAGATAAATGATGACGTCCAACTCCGGTGCCCATTTCCTGAATTCCTTGCTCCATGAATTCATAACGCTAAGCGGCACAACAATAAGAAACGGGCCATAAATAGAATATTCATTAAACAAGACATTGAGAAATGTAATAGTTTGAATGGTCTTACCAAGTCCCATTTCGTCAGCTAGAATACCGTTTTGGTCGTTTACCCATTGATATATCATCCAGTTAACACCAAGTAGTTGATAATCGCGAAGAACAAGGTTGCTAGGGATATAATCAGGCTGTTGATTAAGAATCAGCTTGGTGCGCTTAGCTTTTGAGTACTTCTTACTGTTGCTAGGAATCGTGGTGCTAGACTGTCTAACTAAAAACTGATCGATTTGAGGTTGCGCAATGTTACTTACAGTTTCGTTGGTTTCCCATGTAGCTTGTTCGTATTCTAATAAACACCACTTTACAAGATATTGTTCATCTTCGTCTACATCCAGAATACGTTCTGGTGTCTTGTACTCTATTAACCGTTGACGATTAAACTCTTGTTCAATTAATAAATCTTCTAGATCGTCTGCATCAAGCACTTTCATTGCACTTTGCACGTTGTTGATAAAATTAATAACCTTTTTATATCCTGGCATACCTCTCAACTCCGTTAGCTCTTTCCACTCAACATGCAAATATGACGCATCGTTCCATTTAATTAAATACTCGGTAACGGTATAGTCTTCGTCTGGGACATCTACACTTTTAAAGTCCAATACCTTCTCAATTTTACGAACTGGCTCCTCTTCGTATTGAATTTCCATGTCATCCTGCATTAGCAGATCCTCGTTACCTGCTTCACTATCAATAGCATCTTCCTCCTCCTCATCTTCTTGGTCACTATTCCATTTATCGTATTGCACTCTTGGTTTACTTCTATCGCTCATTCTTTGGTAATCTGTTTTGTTATTTATTTTCTCGATGTCAATATCCCTTTCTTCATCTTCACTACTACTAATGACTCTTCCTTCTTTAAATTCATCGTCTATGCTTGTCTTAGCGCTACTGCCTTCCTCACTGTCTGCATATGTCACTTTATTGCGGGTGCGCAATCCCAAAGAAGCTGCACGTTCTATTTCAGACATTTGAATGTAGTTTGAAGAATAACCCCAGTTATAATGAAGTCATTTATTAACTAAATGGCATTATGCCACCATAGAATGCTAAGTAGGGATCATCAACCATTGTGGCTTGTTCTAGTTCATCCTTTCTCCATGGATGCATCTCTTCCTCAGTATCTGCAACCTTGGTATCAACTTCAACTGAATCTTCTCCGATTACACCCATCAATTTCCGGTACTCTTCGTCAAGTAATTGATTCTGGTTTGCCATTTTAGTTGAATATTCCGGATTTCCTTTATTCGGACAGTCCATCGCAGTATGCTCTCCTTTACATATAGGACACTTGTTCTGATTGTAATCCTCGCCTGCTATTAATTGGGTCATATCCACAACCTCCAGTTGCTCTCCACCTTCATCATGTCTTAGTGTTCCATTTATTGCTGCTAATTCACGTAGTTGTTGCTTCTTTAACAGATTTTGTGCTTCCGGTACTGCTATCGCCGATTCTATTATATTGTTTACCATTTTGCTTGCTTTCTTAATTACAGTCCAGTTTTTGCCCATTATACAAACATGTAAATCAAGGTCACTATCTATTTGATGAGCATCAATCTTACCTGCCTTTACTGCTCCTTTGCCCCTAATGCTTATTTTGGCACCAGATTCTCGCTCTACTACATTAATGACATTTACTCGTTTTTAATGTCTGGCCTCTCGGACCTATAAGAATACCAATAAAGTTGATACCAGGGAACTGATCAACAGGCACAAATACCCTCTCTTCTAACTTGGCATCTGTTTTTAAATCTTCTGGGGGAATAAATCGAGGATTAAGTATTTTAGCGTAACTTGCAAGCCTGTCCCGCGTTTCCATTAGCTTCTGGCGTTTACGGTGCTCTTGAGGGTATTGATCCGAGTCATTTGGGGTCACTAGCCGCTTTCTCAAGTAGTGCGATATCTCATCCATTCTGTAATGAGTTGCATAAGTTTCCACTAATTTATAAAATTGAAAAGGGATTAGAGATGGTATGACTTTGATTTTAGTACCTTGAGTAAATGGAGATTTCTTTTCAGGTGCCGGCGCTTTAGCACGCTTTGGTTTTTCACCTTTTGGAGGTGGTCGTATTTTTGGAGGAGGCTTAATCGGAGGAGGACTTTGCATGTTTAAAGGGGCGTTATTGGAATACTTTGGTGAATATCCTGAACGGATGACTCCTTAAAGACTCTTTCATTCTAGAAGCTGGTTCAGTGCATTCCCTGATCTTACTTCGATCACTACGATTCCTAGATATAACAATCCAAAAGAAAAAAAACGGTGATTATGTAATTATGATACTTTTATTATAATTATCAAATTAATTATAATTTAACTCGCTCTGTAAAAACACAGCAAAAGAGTGATCCTAGTAATAGTCAGGCCATTTTTGCAAAATCTGATTCATAATTGCGTTGGAAATTCAACTCTAGCGTGCCAACAGCTCGAAGACTATCTATCGGCCGCACTAGAGGAAAGTTGCTTAAGTCTCTCAGACTGCTGAAAAATGATTATGTGAGATATACAGCTGAAAATTCAGTCAAAGCCCACTTGGTGACGAGTTTTAGTTCATCTATTCTTATCTTCACAGCTTTCCCATTTTTTGCTGGGCTTACTAAGTAAAGCTTTGAGCAACTTTTTGATTCGCTGGGATGCCATTTTGCTTGATTCAAAACAACAAAATTGCTTCTCGGTACACTGCAATAAGTTTTTGCCTCTTTAAAATATGGTTCATCGATAAGTAGGCTCTCAACGTCCAATCAAACATAATTTCTTTCTTGTCAAATAGATAGAGCGTGCTTCCATCATGCTTCTTTGGTTAATAAGTTTAGCGATGAACAATTCTGAGGACTGCTCTAGTTTAATAGCTTTGGCCACCTCGATGAATATGAACTCATCTGCACCTATATTCCAGCATCTTTTCAACGATTGCTGTTATGCACCAGGTGTCATATGTTTATCTGGCAGAGTAACTGAGCTGCACTGGCAACAACTCAGTTTGAGCGGATACATAAATGGGACGTCGTTACCGAAATCACTAACTTATTTGAATTTGGACGATAACCAGATATCTAGCAGCATCCCCTACGATTTACCTAGCGGACTAACCTTTTTGTCGCTCAAAGGGAACAAATTAGAAGGTCTAATTCCATACGTTCTACCTTCCAACCTGACCACTTTAAGATTGGGATACAACGACTTAAACGGTTACATCCATTCGTTACCAGGTGGTTTAGTGCATTTGGAACTAAACAATAACAATTTGTTCGGAAGCATTCCCACAATTTTACCGCAAGAACTGACGCATTTGGATTTGTCGTCAAACAATTTGCAAAGTAATGTTCCGCAAAATCTTCCATTTACTTTGAAATATTTATCCCTGCATACCAATCGGTTAACTGGCACTTTTTATAGTATGCTATATGGTATTACTTACTTAGACCTGCACAGAAATCAACTCAGTGGTACCTTGACTGCGTATTTTCTGCAATTTTTGAACATTAGAGACAATCAATTTACAGACGTAAATGTGATCCAAAAATTTTCGTTAACGCCTTTAACATGCGATCTGTCTAATAATCCTTTGGATATGACGAATCCACACATTGCCAGTTTAACTATGTGTATTATTTCACAGCGCAGTGACTCAGATTCCAGCACAATGGTAGAAACTGACACAATTCTCTCTTCTTCAGTTGTGAATGAGCAGAGCACTAATGTTTTTACATCGTTTACAATCGATGCAGATAAAAAGTCCATGGTTTCGAAGCATAACTTAGTACAGGACTCGGATAGCTTTACTGCTTCAACTGCAACATTTCCAAAATCAAAATCTGTAGAGGAGTCATTGTCGTATCCAAATTCTTCAAGGACGGAAGAATTGATTAGTTTCGCTTTGTCTTCTGCGAGTTCTTCCTCTGTATCTAAATATTCTACAAAAAAAGAAGACGAAAATAAAGGGACGAGTAAACAAGCCGAGTACCTCTCTTTTGAAGAGATAGAATGGCATTCCACCGCTAAATCCTCAAAAACTTCTAAAAACGAAAGTAAAAATACAGATGAAATTAAGTCTATAAATTATCGTACGGTATTTAAATCGTCCCTAATGAGCACTGTTGATTGGAATTCGGCTTATGCCTCTATGTCATATGATGACTATACAGCTACTGTACCAGATGTGGATGCTGCAAAACGTGTTAGTACAATTCAAGAACTATTAAACTCTCCTAACATTTTATATATCGCTGCCGGTGGACTTTTAGCAGCCATTTTGCTAGTTTTTGTTGCAGCTAAAGTGTTTAAACATCCAAAAATGAATTCTAAATTTGGAAGAAAAAATAGCTACGGTACTCTAAATACTGTCGCGTCACGGAGAACCGCAAAGAAAACTATATTTTAAGATGTCATTTCAACCTGAATTAAATAAAAACTTTTTGTTTGATAGTAGATTTACGGAATTTCAGTTGCTTAGATGAACTCTACACTAAGATGTTTTTCATTTATGAAAAGTCTCTTGTAACCAAGACTGCAGCCCTTAATATTCCTATTATCACATCGTTTGAACCAAAAAATAGCGTTACCGCGCTATAAACCTTGTTTAGAATGATAAAAAAACCAAGTACTATCGCAATTGGTTATCACAAAGGTTTATTTTATTTATATATTTTAAGCTCATTTCATGCTAGGTCTGTTCATCTTTGGACATGTGAAGCATTTTAATTGGCTCCAATTCTGAGAAATTCTATAAAAGCTCAGAATCTCTTCTAAGCCACTTAATTCAAATGACTGGAATCTATACATCCGCTTCATGGGTAGCTACTTCATCGTCAAAAGGTTACCACGAGGGTAATGGGAATGGAAACTGGAACGAAGAAGAATCCAG
>JADGIF010000115.1:0-18986 GCA_018985225.1 Amoeboradix gromovi
GTGATAGATAGTTTGCTAGCGAATGGTGAGACCTGCATGGCAACAAAGGATCACTGATAAAGTAGTTTCGCCTATTGCCTAGGTGAAGAAATATGGGACACTACTGTGAAAACTTCAACTGGGTAAATCTCGTCACCCGCTTTTTACCCCTAGTCTAGTTTTTACAGAGCATGTCCCAGATGTCTCACCTGTAGATGGATCACTTCTTAAGTTATGTGCCCATGAAAATCTGTCAAATCAGAACTTATTTATTGGAATCCTCTTCTTCTGATGCCCTTTTGATAGACTCTGAAGTCTCTATAGAATCTGCTTTTTCTGGTGAGTATACATCTGTAGTTTCAGAGGCCGTAAATATGCCAGACACATCAGAAGGGATAGATATCTTTCTCTTTACTGAATGATTATCCTGTTTCTGTGGCGACTTTTTACGAGCATCTTTTGCGTCTCTTGCATTAACTTTTAGGAACTGTGATCGATGCTTCATTACTTGTTCAAAATGTGTTTCCCAGTTCAGCAGTTGTATCAGGTTCATTATAGCGTCATCACACTTGCCCAAGTATTCCACATCTGACTTTCTCTCTCCGAATCCCAGTGAAGTACCAACTGATTCCATGTTTATTAGTAATCTGGGGCATTCCACTTTATTTATTAAACCAGCAAATGGTTGGACAGCTAAAGATGTACCGATTACAATCAATAAATCGCAAACTTCAAAATCAGATGACTGCAGCTCAAAATAGCGATTTGGAAGATTTTCACCGAAGAAAACGATGTTAGGTTTTATAAAGCCACCGCAGTGGCAGTAAGGTATCTCATCGATGCTGATTATCGGGATTACCTTCTCAATGGTATTAAATGTGGTTTTGCAGAGAATGCAAGTGGAAGTTAGAAAAGACCCATGCGCTTCAACCAGCATATCCTCGGGAATTCCACAAGTAATCTCTAAGGCATCTATGTTCTGAGTGTATATTCGTTTTAAAATCTTTTTTTCGTGGAGCAGTTTAAGAAAATAGTGAGTTGGTGTCGGTGTGTAGTTTCCGTAGAGCTGCTTTGCCAATTTATAAAATGGTTTCGGCTCTTTCTTGAAATAAGATAGCTCAAATACAGCTTCTGGATATGGCACACCTAGTTCTTGTTGATACAGTCCATTAGAGCTACGAAAATCGGGAATACCTGAAGAGGTCGAAATACCAGCACCAGTCATGCAAATTATGTTGCTTGGATTTTCTTTCATTATGTAATTAGCTATTTCTTCGATATTAGACTTTTCATTCGTTGTAAGCAAAGAGAAGGATTTCGTAAACTGCTCCATACGGTGTTTGATGGAGATTGTAATTCGAAATTATCGAAATTATAGAGGATATACCGGTTTAAGACTGCGAAGTCCCAATCAGCAGTGTCGAAGTTGGTAACATATTCTTATGCTCTATGTTAAACTTTTTGAAAAACAAGCCTTTAAAATTGAAAGTTATCAATTTATTTAACTCAATTACTTTGAACGAGCACGCATCTTACGTCTCTTTCTTTTCAAACGACGTTGGCGCTTCTTCTTCCATTTACCTCGCATGGTGACTGCTAAACATCACTATTTGTTTTGTATTTCATACACGTGTATCGTCCAATCACATCAAGTGCAAATGATGTCATTTCTATAAGCATAGAAAACCTACGATTTTTAAATAAATCATTTATTGTAATTAACCAGCTATATCACTTCAACATGATGTCTTTCTAAAGCTTTCAACTTAATAAAATTCTATAACCTCTCTTTTCACCAATTGCAAATGAGTCCAGTACATGAGACCCATTCTGAAAAATGTCCTGATTTCCAAGTAGGAAGATCACCTAAATACCATGCTAGGAATCCTAAATCTTCATGTAATCCGAGATGATATTACAAACATCAAGAAAGAATATGAAAATGGTTATCGGTAGAGATATTACAGCATATGCTCAAATGCTAATCACCCAAGCTATTTTGAAATAGATATTGTTAGTGCATTTTCATCTTGAAAAAAGGCTTGATGGCATATTATGGGACTGACACATCTTAGAGTTGGGGATATTTTCTGAAATTGGGTCACATGTTATATAGAAAACTTGGGACACCAAATATAAAAACTAGACTAACTCGTTTTTAAAGGTGCTCCATACGGAGGAAATGCTATCATTAATAAAAGATCTTCTATTATACCAATTTTCTCTCATTAATGTCATTCCCTCTTTAAAATAAAACTAGAAGACCCTGAATCTCGTTCAAATATATGAGGTCTTTGAGCATCTAAGCAAAAGGTGCATTTTCTTAGACAGTACTCTTTCTTCATTTCATTTAATGTTATACTAACATCGTTACTCTTATCTATTTCTTTGAAGTGTAATAGTGATATTTTATTTGAAAGAGTAAGAGAATAGCTGTGCAGAATATTTATTTTTGAAATTTCGATACAAAAAGTTGTTTATTTTCCTTTTATACTCGTCAACTCCGCAACTAGCTGAATGTCCACTCGCCTCTTAAATCCATAAAGTAATAAAGCTGAAATAATGTTCCAAGTTGTTACTGAAAGTTAGTCCAGTTTTTATATTTGATGTCCCACTTGTATTTGGAAATATATTCATTCTCGCTTTTAAATTTGATGTCCCGTGTCTCTCAAGTGTACACCAATCATGAGTTACGGCAATCATTAACCGTCTGATTGGATATCTGCGATTGGGTTTGAACAAATTAAAACGATGAGATGTCAGGATTGCATTGATGACTGAAAATACTCAATGTGCTCAGAAATTCTGCTGGATATGCTGGGATACAAACACCGACATTCCATTTATAAGGCCTTGTTTGGGCTGTAAAGATCCTGAACTTCAATATGCTCATTCTACCTGCATGAACCAATATATAAATAGTTTACCTAGGGTGAATTCAATTGATTTAGATCTACCTGAAGGCTTAGGGTTGTGGGAAACCATATTTTATAGACCGAGTTTGGAAGCACTGCCACTATTAGATTTTAAATGTACCAGATGTCTAGATTCGTATAACGTTGAGTTAGACTACTCTTCTAGATTGAATTCCCTTTTTAGAATACACAAATCAATTTTATTTGCATTACTGGGGCTCTTTGTGTGCTCCGCAGTTGTAATTGTAAGTAGCTGTATTATATTATCAAGTGGGAATGAAACTTTTCTAAGAAGTCCGATATTTTCGTTGTTTGGATTCAAAGGAATATCTCTAAAAACCTGGTCTATCCTACTATGTGTGTTGTATTCACTTTTAAACGTTCTAATGTGGCTATTCGTATTCTTTAAAATACCGCCTTTTCGAATTATTACTGTCTTAGATAAATAAACTTTAAGCTTTGTTATTTTCTGCTTTGGAGACACCAAGCCAATACAATAATACAAATTTGTTCCACTTCTCATTGTTGGACTAAATCAAGCGACTAAACTTGAGCTAATTTTCAAGAGTAGATTATGAGTTTTTCAAGCATTCGTGTACGTCTCTATCTTAATCTACATAATGGTAGGTGCACTTGTATTATAAAACTGCGCTCAGGTGAAATAGAGCTATTTATCTTATTTTGTCTTGCAGCAGTAACACCTTGAGGGCGGCTGAGCCGGAACTCACTATTTTGACAAGTATAATAATTTAAAAGAGTTTTCCATAGAGTTTGCCATGGATGTTCTTAACTAAAAAATTGCAAATTCCCCTTCAAAAACAAATTCCCCCATAATAATGGATTTTTCAACTGGAATCAGCGTCGCTTCATTTGCCGTCAGTGTCTATCTGTTCAAGTATCATGGTGAACTTTTTGAAGGAGAGTAGTAATAACAACAATAAATTCCTAAATTTAAATTTAGTCGACTTAGTTTCATTTGTGATTGCCTTGAACTTAAGAACTCAAAATAGGTGAGTTAGTTTTCCGTTTATTGGAGATTTTAGACTGATTTCAAATCTGAACGCTTTTGGGCTCTATAAATCTTAAAATTGGCAATTACAAGAATTGCAATATTATACGCAGACACAGATTTCAAATCTTTGATTTATTGATTATCATTTGCGATTAGCCAGAATGAGTCTTTTTTGTTAATTGGTTCCATAAAATAATAGTCCAAGTGCGATTGACTGTCTTCTCTATTGACGTATTTTTTAAGGGTTCTAGATCTATGGTTTCGCATAGATTCTGAGTCGTCAAGATTATCCGAGCTGTTTAACGTTTTCTTGCTAGAGCAAGCAAAGAGAAGTACTGTGGAATAAAAGTAGAACATAACAAATAGATGAAAAATGCCCATTACTAGCTTTAAATATTTAAAAGTGCTGACGGTATAAATTATAATACCTATACTGAGTAGAAAAAGTATAGCATTTGCAAGCAAAATCCATTTTTGATATTGGACTTTATAAAATGCATTTACAACCTGACAAACAAAATCTATGACATAGGTCGCCATGTAGATAGCATACAAGGGTGCCAGATGCATGCTTAGAACCATGATTAAAGAATATACAGCTAAAACCAGCGTAAACGGTACTACCCACCATGTCATCATTAGTGTTTGAGAGGAGTAAGTTGATCTATACTTATCATTTAATCCTAATTTGCCAATACAAACAATTCAATAAAACCCAATGATCATAGATGATCAGCACGAGTAACATTTTCGGCGCAATCGACGTCACATCTGATGAACCAAACTCAATCAAAAACATTTTATTTTAATACTAACAAGACGAGCAATCCACATATCTCAACTAAAGCCTCAGTGCTGAAAAATGACACTTCATCCGGAGGTATAGTAAATTCCACGAGTACAACGATATCGTCTACGAAGGCATCGGCATTCCAGATAAAAGTTTTACCAAAAGCTTATTTGAGTAATTCGCAAAATTTAAATTGGGTGTGGGTGTTGCTATTCCTTAGCAGTCTATGATTTTAATAAATATTTAAGATAGGACATCAATACAAAACTTAGAGTAACTTTTAAGGAGAGGTGCAAGGATGCTTTCCGTTGTTGCGGTTTTATTGATGTCTAAAGGCGATAAATGCATTTAAATATTTATTTAGTATTGCACTCTGCTATGCTCTTTTTCAAGTATGATGTGTCATTCCACAATGTATTTGTACAATCTTCTACAAGTACGATATTGGAAAGAATCTTTAAATCAGTGTTCTTTTGGTTTAAATTAATGCACCCGGATAATCTGGATTTATCCCAAATCAATTAGATTGATACAGTCTCAAAGACCTCAGACTGGCATTGTAATTACGTATTCATCAAGACTTGCATGTCTGCTATAAAATCTCTAGTTGAACTAGTCCAACCATCTTCCCGGAACCCAGGCCGCAAACCTATCCATTTTATATGTCTTTTAATCACAGAATCCCATATTTATCTTGAATTCCATAGCTTGTTTGTTTTCCATTTTGCTTAAGCATTAAATCCCTGCAGTTGCAGAAGGAGAGAGCATAATATGAGAGCCGATTTCAGATAATGTTCCCAAATCTAAGTCGTGCCAGTCCTATAATTTGTCTTAAAGCATTTTTCAAGATGTAAAATGCACAAGCAACATCTCTTTCAAAATAGCTTGGCTAGTTAGCACTTGAGCATATGCTGCAATATCTCAACCGATAACCATTTTCATCTTCTGTCGTTATGTTTGTAATGTTATTTGTAGTACTTCATTATCATCATTTTTGCTCTTTGGCAATTACTCTTTTTGTCTGGTTTCTTTCGTTACTTTGTTGTGCTGAGAATGATGAATTAATGATAGTATGTAGTCTTTTGTATTTTCTTGGTGTTCCTTCTACTTGGAAATGAGAACATTTTGACAGAATGAGTCCCATAAATGAGCAAAAGAAATACGAAAAATTATAATTAAAATCATAATACACCTTTATTTATTTGAGTTAACCTCTGCTGTGGCTCCTCTAACATTTGTGTTGTTATAATAACGCTTTTTAAATGGTTTCTTATACTTGGGTTTAGCGGTAACTGGCGTATTTGGAGGTGTGCGTGGGCTAGTTGGTTCATTTATGGCAATTCCCATGTTCAGAACAAAGTCTTTCAAGTCACTGTTGCCACGAGAAACAGATTTTGAAGGAGAATCGTCAATTCCTAAAAGTCTCAATTTATCTTGAACTGGAACTGAATTAAATAAAGGAGTAGTTTCCTTAATTGCAGCACTAGATACTTCGATTTCAGGCGTTGAATGACCAAAGGTCTGCGTCGTGGCCACTGACTTTGACGAGTCAGGGATTTCAGGTTCTTGGCGCGGTGACTTCAGTGGTAGTATAGATGTGAATTGTCTATCAAATATCTCTTTTTCTCGCTTCACATAAACACTTTTAGGAATTAAAACAATGTACTGAGACAAATCTAAGGTAGATAAATCAGCTTGAACCATTTCTTCCTTTTCCTTCCCATGCTGTAGAATGAAGGACATTGTTGGTGTTTCTTCTACTTCATCTTCAACTACAGCGCTATCTTGTTTAGCTAATTTAATAGGTGATGTGGTAGTTGGCAAAGAATGAATTGGAACTGAAATTGCCGGGGCAGTACCTCTATTGTCTTTATAATCTTTGTATTCTCTTTTGGGCTTATTAACCCATCTCTTTTGTGGTTTCATTTGTGTCTTTTTCTTCAATCTTTGGGCGTCATTTTTATTCCAATCTAAAGCACCTTTTGTAATCTGTTCACTGGCTGCATCTGCATCATAGCTATATTCGCTGTAAATCTGATCTAGCTCATGGTGAGAGTATTGTGGGAAGATTGAATAAAGTGGATTCGAATTGTTCATGAATTCTTTAACTTTCAATTAAAGTTTCACCTCCGATTGGACGGAAAAAATCTCCTTTAGAACGCCTGCTTAAATGTGAAGTACTTACGTTCCACAATTCTGAAGTAAAGTTAACTAGGGTATGTTCGGTTCTGAAATTTTCATAGCTCAATTACTACGAGTAACTTGGATTTATATCTTTATGGCCTTCAGGACGACACGCAGAATAGATATACCATCAACTTATTGTTAGGTTGTTGATATAGGCACATCTAAAGCAAATAACTGCTGAACATGCCTCGTCAACAGCATACGAATATTGGCTACACACTTCCATCTCTGTTCGAATATATAATGTTCTCATGAGTAAAGTTCTAACTTTAGACTAACGTTCATACTTGTCACCTTCATCATATTCAGAACACCAAACTCTGCTCACATAGCAACGGTAAACCTGCGCAGCAACATAATGACCTCATAAGTAGCGCCGCTCTCAAGTAGTCGGTAAGCTTATAAATGCACTCTCGCTTTCCAATTCTGTACTTTCTCGCCTTCTAATTTTGGCAACCGGTATGATTTTCTTACGAGTAAATATCTTCAACTGTATTTATGTAGCCAATACTTAGATACACTTTGTTTCAGAGTCTTTCTAGAATCGTAAAATGCAACGAAACAAATGCATCAAAATCGTATGGAGAACAGTATGTACAAACTGCAGGATTCAGGAAAAAATATTTATGCTCTCTGCTTGTTTTTCGCAGGTGATGTCTTGACTAAGTACTATTTCCGAGAAAATCAAGAATTTCCAGAGACATTGAGAGAGACCTAGCAATTGATACGAAAATAAGAAAATTGTAAACAATTATGCATCTATAGAATTATGATCAGTTAGAGATATAAAGTTTGTATTACTACTACAGATTACTGTTTAATTACAACTAGTTATTTTGCACCCAACTTGTGCTGAAGGGATGTGAAATAAATTTATTGTTTGAAATCTCAAGTGACCAATTACTGCAAAAGACAGTGTTTTTATTCTTGAGCCATGTAATGGGTACTTATTACCGACTTCTTTATGATTGAAATGCTCAGCTGGACCCATTTCAATTGATCAAAAGAACGAATATCCAGTTTTATGCAATTCGAAGTATCTGCATAAAGAATCATTGATGCAATAAAACTCATGCAATAGCGATAATTGGTTTATTCAACTAAAGTTAATAGCCGTAAAGCAATGCATGCTGACTTCCGACTTCTACATGATCCCTGGTGGAAGAGTCTTAGTATCATAAAGCTCATATCGATACAATTCTCTTTTTATCGCAAAAGTTAGCGAATGTTCTATGGTTGCTCGTGAAGGTAGGTTAACTTCCTCAGATTGACGTCTGTTTCACAAGAATGCTAGTTGGTATATCAAGGATGCGCATATTAAAT
Organism: Amoeboradix gromovi; assembly: GCA_018985225.1. Classification (NCBI taxonomy): domain Eukaryota; kingdom Fungi; phylum Sanchytriomycota; class Sanchytriomycetes; order Sanchytriales; family Sanchytriaceae; genus Amoeboradix; species Amoeboradix gromovi. The sequence continues at coordinate 8,207 of JADGIF010000115.1, forward strand.
ATACTGCTGCAACAAAGAATGGGCGCAGTTGAATTGGCTCTTTAAATGGTGATGTCAATAGTTTAGGAGAAAGAACTTTGCTAACACCCTATGAAACAATTCCGAATTGGAGGTGTGCCGGAACGATTCTTTGATGCAATTAGTGACCAGCTAACTGTTTGCAGAGGTGGAACAGGACAGATGATAGAAATGCTGGAAAAGAAAGAGCTTGACATTTCCATTGGATTAACTGAAGGGTTTATCAAGAATGGAAAATTTCCAATTGTTGGGCAGTTTACAGTCAATCCAATTACCTGGATGATATGTGGCAAGAGAGATATAAAAAAGCTTGGAATAAGTAGGTTTGGAAGCGGATCTCATCTGATGGGGCACCTGTTGATGGAGCGCGATAGCTTGAATTTCAGTTTCCATGAGTGCCTTGACATAGATGGCCTTCTGAAAAATCTAAGAAGCGGGCTTATTGATGCTTTTCTTTGGGAATACTACACAACACTTCCCTATGTTGAACCCTGCGAGATTGCTGGTACAATTCCATCACCATGGCCTGCCTTCTTTATAGCTTGCCATCCTGACATTTTAGCTGTCAAATCAGACAAGGAAGATCTGAGGAAATTGTTAAATAGTTGGAATATAAAGAATTTAAAGTTTTACAATGAAAACAAAGAAAAGAAAGAATTTAGAGAGGTATCCTACCCTAAGGACCACAATTTACTGGATTTCGAAGCATTGGAGGATTGCAGCAAGACGCTTAAGCGTCTAGGTTTAATTCCTATTGATCACGAATACAAAGTTGAGCAGCTATTGAATTTTGCAAAATAAATTATTTATCGCGAATTTGTATTCATCTTTATATAATTTCACGACTTTTCCAATAGCTTAAATACTCGATATTCTTCCTATCCGCAAATGGTAAATGGAATCAATGCATGTAATCCCGAATATGTCAAATCTAAAGAAATAAATAATAGTTACAGCATACATCAACGTTGAGGAACTGGTCCAAAAATGGAACAATTAGATACTCTTTAATAGCAGAATGTCTCTAAATCGTCTTGTCAAGATTTTTGTGACTTTAAGACATTATTTTAGACTCAAGCTGGTCTAATAAACTATCTTTCAAAAAATTTATGGCATCGGTAGATAATTAAGCATTTATTAGTCAAAGCTGTACAATTTGCAGAAGACTGAAAACCAATTTAGAGACAAACACAAACTGTCATTCAAAATAGATAGAAACCATAAGTTTTAAACACATCCATAATTATTCAATTTTATCCGGAATAATAGAAGCGTGAGCAATTGCAGTTACGAATTGACCGACTTTTTCAGCATCCTTGGGGGAAGTTCTTGATTTTCTGGAAACCAGGACTTTAAATGAGAGGTGGTAAATTAATAAAAAGAGTTACTCGAATACAAATATGCAACAGTTTGATCAAATTTAGCTTCTCTTATCAGTGTAAACCCTTGGTTACATTTATCTTTCTTATGAGGATGAATTAATAGCATGAATTTACAAATGCACGACAATTGCATGGTAAACAAAGCTAAAATATTTTTGGGAACTAAATGAAAGGCGTAAGATATAATGCACAAGTCATAAGACCTACCTTCTAGCGCTCCATTGGCAATATCCATAAAAGTGAAACTCATACAGTCTGCTGTGGGTATTCTACTTTTAAGAGAATGTGAAGTATAAGGATCAATAAACGAATAATTCGCTGAAGGACTTATTTTCTGTAGAGCTAAAGACGCTTCACCGGAACCGCAAGCAACATCTAAAACAGATGAACCGATATAATTACCTAAGTTGCAGGTTTTATGCAGTACCATCACGACCTTTTGAACCCTCTCCTCGTGTGGGTTGCGATAAGACTTACCTTTAGATAGATAAAAATTCTCAACCCCATTTGAATAGTCAATTCGATGCATCAAGACACTCTCCTCTTATGAACAATAATTAAGATGCTTTCAGAGAAATTCCAGATGAATGGTTTAATAATTTATTTAATTATTCGATAGTTTCTACCTGCTTACCTTTAAAAGAAGCGCAAGGCACAAAGCCAACTACTGCAACAACTTTATCTTCTTCCATTTTTTTCTGTACACGGACTCTAATTCTGTGAGGTAATTGCTTGATTCCATTGCTCCATAATGCTTTGTTTAGCATAGGTTCTATTTTAACTGTTTCTGTCTGGCAGAGCTGAGCTGCTAACTTTTTAATAACTTTAATAGATTTAGGTGCTCGCTTTTTAAAGGTGCATCCTAATAAATGCTTATGTAAATGCACTGTGATTTCCTTAGTAAAAAGCTTTTGTTTGTCCATTGAGTCCCAGCTAATATCAAGAGTCATTGGATAAAAAATCGAGGCTTAACCTATCAACTTATGAAACTAAACACCTATAGGGGCATACTGCGAAAGTGATTCGACTATTAGTCGTAGCGGTCATACGAGAATGTCTCAGAATAGCAGCCTGTTGAGATTATTTGCTGCAAACTTGATTTTTCTTGTGAATAAATTTATTATGCGCAGAAATTGCTGTATTAATAGCAGCGTCCTGATAAAAGACTTGAGTGCAGTATTCAGAGTCAATTAATAATAACTCAGGTTTTTATTCAGTTTTATTTACTGTGATCTTTTTTGCAAGATTACCAAGTGAATAAACATAAACAACTCTGGAAATAATCGCCATTTTTGCACAACTTTGATTATTTATACTAGAAGATTCAAAACATAATGATGTTTTCTTCTTATTAACGTTTACAACGATTCTACGTTCCGTGTAATAGTATTGATTAAACTATTCCTACTCACTACTACTATTTCTCAAGAAATCACAGTCTTTTCTATTGCGTGCGTATCAAAGTGCTTGTAACACGAGCCTCATGGGATATTTAAATGCAGTTCAATACTGCCACAAGACAATAATTTCCAGGATATGTACCTTTTTCAGAGCAGTCGTTCGCACTCCCAAACTAAAATTGAGAGTACGCGTTATTTCTTCTTTATGATGAAATTAATCTACACTGTCTCCTCATTAAACTTCTGATTTCCGAGAAAATCGAGGGTTTCCACGGAGAAACTAGCAATGCTAGATGCTCCGTTACAGTGATTGCTCGCGCTTTCACTACCCTGAGACAGGATTGAATAAGGATGCAGATAATTTTATGTGTTCCTTGCTGCCATACTCTCTGTTGTTACACATGTGGTAAGACCAATGACATAAGAGTTATTAAATAAATGGTTTACATCCTTATTTATTGTTGATATATTTTGAGGACTGGTTAAAAGGCATCTAATTGTTCCATTTTTGGACCAGTTCCTCAACGTTGATGTATGCTGTAACTATTATTTATTTCTTTAGATTTGACATATTCGGGATTACATGCATTGATTCCATTTACCATTTGCGAAATGAAGAATACCAAGTGTTTAAGCTATTGGAAAAGTCATGAAATTATATAAAGATGAATACAAATTCGCGATAAATAATTTATTTTGCAAAATTCAATAGCTATATTCAATCCAAATTTGATTCAGCCATAGTACCTGAGATATCTGTTCCGCGTCATTTCCTAATGTATTTTGATGACATGCATATATCTAGGGATATATTCTTGCACTTTCTCAAGGTTCCTAGAATAAAAATACATCTTCAAAATTTACCATGGGACAGAAAATAATTGAACATATGATCCTTTTGATTCCAACAAGTATTGAAAATCTTGTTTGCCTGCCAAAAAGTGTAAAATATCGACAAATTCCTCAATTGACAGCAGACATGCAAGTCTGGATGAATCCGTAATTACAATCCCAGTCTGCGGTTTTTGAGACTGTATCAATCTAATTGATTTGGGAATACCGATGAATGTGGGACATATTTACTTTGCTATTCTATTTTTTTTGAGCAGCTTTTTAGGTATCGGAAGTATGACCATATATTTCACCTAAAATTAAATTTTAAGTCTGAAGCTACTTTAGTAGCTTATATTTACATGATTTATTCATTAAAATGTCTTGAAAATCTCTGTATCTTTGATTGTCGTTTGAATCTACCAGATTGCCTTAATGCGCTGTCAGAATTCGATATCAAGGAAGGCAGATTATCAGATATCTCCATCTCTTCTTTTTCGTATTCTGATTTGTAGTCTTCTTTCATTTCATCTATAGGATTTCCCATTTCCAACAACAGTTCCTGTAGCTGCCTTACTGCTCCATGGTTCCCCAAAAATCGATGCATTAGCATTCTTTTAGCCGTAGCCCGCTGGGTTGGATCTACGACCAAGCACCTCTTTCTAAAATCTCTACACAAACTTGAATATTTCTGCTTATATCTTTCTTCTAGTAACGGAGTTGTTTCTAATTCTGATAGTTCTTTTACTGCTTCATATGGCACCCTATTTACGTATAAAGGATGCCTTGTCAAACATTCGTGTACCAGTACTCCAAATGACCAGATATCAACTGCAAATTGATACGGATCTCCCCTAACACACTCGGGTGCCATATACAGCAAGGTACCTATAGATGATGTCCTGTTTTCTAGTGTGTTCATGCAGCTACTGTATGTTTTGGCATTCTCGGCTATAACGGTCTTATGGGTTTTAGTCAATGGTTCTAACAGTACTGCTTGTGCAAACTCTGCTATTTTAACTATTCCTCCTGATGTTATTAATATGTTTTCTGGTCTTATATCTCTATGCACAACCCTCAACGAATGTAAATAATCGATCCCTTTTAAAATTTGGATACAAATTAGAGCTAAAACGTTTTGAGGGAACTCATCATTTACATGAACATGATCAATAAGCTGACTTAGATCATACTCGCAAAACGGAGTTATAATCCACACTTCATTTTTAAAGTGCATCCATTCGTCTAAGTTAGCTACAAATACCATCAATTCCAATATCAGTATTTTTAACATCTGGAGAATCCTTTTCGTCTAACCGGGTATTAGGATGCAGATTATCGCATGAAATCATCCCTACAGTAACTAAGGGTACAATATGCTTGCTGCCCCTGTCATTACTCTGATTACTAATTAATCTGTACAATTCTACTTCTTTTACTAAATGCTGCAATCTTTTATAGCATCTTTGGTTTTGGATTACGAGTCTCTTTATTAAAATATGCTGCTTAAAATCAAATGGTACCAAAAGAGAATTAATAGAGTTATGCAACAGCATGTATTGATCACCAGCATCGCCCTCTGCAAAAGGCAGTAACTTGTATACATCAGTGCCTTTATTTATACCAAGATTAGGAAGATTCAACAAGTAGTGAGTAAGAGTTTGTTTTATGTACTGCTGAAAAAGAGGGTGTATGCCGTTTAAATTCATTTCAGAGCCAGCAGGTGCAGAATGTATAGTCTTATCTTCGGGTGAGTTTTTGTTGGCTATTAGAGCAGTGTTAGGCATATGAGGACTTTTTATAATGTGCCTTGTATCAGTATTGATCAACAGGCTATGCTCTTTATCTCTTTTGGTATCAATTTTATCAGGACGACTAACTTGGACCTCTTTGGCTAAAGAATACTTAACACCTTTATCGATTAAATAAGGAGAATATGTTTTCATATATCCTATCCATTCTTGTGGGATGCCAGTGAGTTTACCATCCTCATAAGCAACATGGACATGCTGCTTACTATTTACTGGTTTTGAAATTTCTTTAATTTCGACCTTTTTTTGAGAGTTTGATGATGATTTCATATTTAATGTTTCAAGTGAAATTCATTATCACAGACGGCAAACGGATGAATAAGATGAGATAGAATAGGGTCTTGGAATTGCGTTAAAAAATAATAGAACAGCTAGCAGAAAAAGTACTCCAAGTGTTAGCAAAGCCTGCTTAGAAACTTTAAAGCAAAGTACTTGGGACGATAATTCTGGAACATTTAGTACGCATAATGAAGATTAATGAATTTATTGCATCTGAAATTAACGAGACTCCCCTTGAGGACTATTTGACACTTGAGGCTTGACCAATGGAAAATCGAATAATAGTGAAAATAGAAAGCATAGAGTATGATGTAACTAATTTCCTAGATGTTCACCCGGGGGGAAAAGATAAGTTAATTAAATTTAACGGGTTGGACGCGACTTCTGCTTTTAAAAATGTAGGACACACAGATGAAGCTCTTGATATCTTAAGAAACCTATCTAATGGTAAGCCCAAAACTAACTGGTATAACATCTTCAAGGTGATATTGTTTGTGTCTGTACTGACTGTCGCTATATTTTTATCTGCGTTCGATGGATCTTCCTATCAAAATATGATAACAAACGCCTATCCTAAATCAGGAGACTTTGGGTTTGGTATATTTACAATTCGAGGGACCATTGGATCTGGATACTATCCGTGGATATCTCAAAACGTGTCTGCTGCTGGGTATGTAACTTCAATTCTTGGGTATTTGTTGCACCAGCTTGGATTATATTACATAATGTACAGAGCTCAAAAGGCACATAGTGAAGGTAACCTAGATTGGACGGATGGTAGGAACAAGTATTCCACAATCGCTTTTGTTTTCAACATGAACATGGCTGCATTGAAATTTATCCAATCTCATGTGTTTTATGATGGTTTGGCTTCTATATTTCCGGAATCTGCTGCTCAGTGTTCTGTGATCTTCTTTCTCTTGTTTGCTGTCATGCTAGAAATTCCGAGGCGAGGTTTATTCTTTGGTTACTTTAAAAAGGTTCCAATTTTACGAGTAGAAAGCAAAAGCTTTGTTAGAAAATACCACGGCTACTTTATGGGATTTGGAGCTATATTTAATTTTTGGTATCGTAATTAACTTACTCACTTAGACCCATGCGAAGGATCTCTTGGTCATTTTTTAGGATTCTTTAATCAGCTTATATTTATTTTGCAGGCATCTCTTTTATTTACACGACTACACAGGGATAGGTATTGGACGTTCTTTGTAGAGACTATTGTGCTAGTCCATAGCTTAACCACTGCCTTGGGCCAAGGAGGCCAAGTATGGCTTTTATTCTTCAACGGTTTCTTATTTGTTATAGTAATTACTCAGTTGTGGGGCATTCCGATAGTTTTCAACACTATCAATAAATCTAAAAATTCAACAGGGATCGTGATTAAGGTCACAACGCTGCTAATATATTTAGCGATAGCAATTGCCACGTATGGATCCCAAGGGGCTATAAGTAAGACATTCAATATTGTGTTTATACCTCTTAGTTACTATCTTATAATAGCATTTTATTATATTGGATTCATCTTGTTCGGCGGCGCTTTGGTTAAGTCAAATACATACAAAAATACACCAGTTTTAATTAAAATTGGATTGGTTCTTGCTAGCATTGGATGGGTAATAATGGCGTTTTTTATGTACGCATCCTTGCAGCGTTCTCCAATTACTGTAAATAAATAATTTAAAATTTCCACTAAATGTTCGTTACTGCGATGCATTGATTACATAATTTTTACAGTCAATGCTCGCTTTAAACAAGTGCACTACAATCTGTGTCAATCTGTTGGTTTCTTTTTCATGTAGAGCGTTCCATATATTACGTTCCTCAGTTTCTTAGAAGTGTTTTGAACTATTATTTTACTTGCAATAATCATCTATCTCCAGCTTAATATGTCCCATAGCCGACAGAAACTTCTGCTTCTCTTGCTTAGAGCGCATTACATATTCATTGTATGTTTTTAGCTTTGATTTGTTTTTTTCCAACAATTCTTTTAGGTTCTGTTTTGATCTCAATTCTTTATTGAGAAGCAGGCTCAATCTCTTGTTTTCTGCATGCAGGAACTGAGATTCATTTATAGATGACTTATACTTTGATTTTAACGAAGAGTAATCGGCCTTAACGCCCTTAACTTGTTTCTGCAAATTAACCAGCATCGCCTTTCGCTCTTGTTCCGAGTTCAGAAATGTGGATTTTGACTGTTCCAATTTATTGTTTTCATTTTTTAAAGCCTCATTTTCTGATTTTAATGAATCAATTATGTGTTGCTGTGTATCCGAACTATTGGCTATGGCTGCAGTTGACTTCATAGATTTGATGATTTTTAGTTCATCAATGTAAGTTGTACATTTAAAGCTAATTCTATCTAGATCCAAATCCAAATTCGCTTTGTCCTTTTGTAGGGTTATAATTTGCGTTTTAAGTTCTTTAACAACCTGCTCATGATTTTTCATTATACTTTTAACTTTAGCATCATTTTGCTTCATTTCGTTGGCAAGTTCACCCGTTAGTTTGACGTTTTTACTAGTTAGAGAGGCGTTTTCCAACTCAACTTTAGATATTCTCAGTTGATTTTCTTCAATTGTGTCTTTTAAAGCTGATATCTCATTCAACAGCTTATTGCGCTCTAATTCTAGCGCAGACTCTCTAGGATTCCCTGTTTTTAATTCTTTACTCTTTAATTCTTTTAATAGCCCAAGAATAAGGCGATCATGTGTTTTTTGATTGTTTTCAAATCGGAATTCCATTCTGTTTCTATCTAAATTCTTGTATATAAGCTGAATGTCTTCATTGGGAATATCATTCCCTTCTAATTTGATTTCCAATAACTCTCTGTTGCGATTAGACAGGTTCACAAGATATTTTGAGGACAATAGACCGATTATGTTCCATCTCAAGTCAACGTATTTGAGGCTATTGTTTATGGATAAGGATTCTGCGAGTGATCGCCCTCCTTCACTTGTTATTTGATTGTTTCTCATATCAATGTATCTTATGTTTGTATTTTTACCCACACCAATACAGAATAACCTGAACTCATCCTCATATACCCCTAGATTATTTAGTTCTAATAGCAGATGCTCTATACTTGTGTTTATTCGAACCATGTCCCCTAAATATCTGCAACTTTCAGATTGTAAAAAATTACCACTTAAATTCAGCTTTTTTAATGTGAAATTGTTTTTTAAACATGAGCATAGTACTCTGCAGCCTTCACTTCCGATGCGCACATCTGCCAATGTGAGTTCAGCTAACCATTCGTCCATGGAACATGCATAAGAAATGGCTAGCAAATGGGGTTTATCTGCTGCATAAAGAGTAATACTGTTGTCACTTGGTAGCTTGTCTGGTGGAAACAAGGTTGGGATTTCACTTGGCTTTTTTGATGAGTACTTTTCTAAAAAATTAATCATGTGGCTTGTTTAAAGCTAACATTTAAAACAATAATTTTTTTGACATACTCGATGTAGAATAGGCTCGAGAGGTACAATCACATGGATAGTAGGCAGAGCGTTGTCGAAACATTGAATGTCCAAAATTCCATCTAAGGATTACCTGAAACTATATCATACAAATCATATCAGATTACTACAGCGCTTAAATTATTGTCAAAACCAAGAGACTCGAGGGAAATAATCAAATTGAATATTAAATAGTTGCTGCGCTGTCATGATCCATAAATGGTCTGAAATACTAATTACCATGTTCGTAATGTGCACTTTGCATTTCTAAGATCCAAATATGGTAGAAAGAAAACAAACTGAGATGTCCATACTTGGAATATAATGGCGCTTCTGGTGATAAAATACCTGGGTTAAGAAAGATGTTGACTACAAATATTACGATAAAGAAGGAATAAGGTATGAGGTATTGATAAAAAGTGATTTATAAGATGATGGCGCCAATTGTAAAGACATTGAAGTAGTCCGAACAAGCATTTGGTAGAAAACACTTTTTTGTTTATTCCTGAGTTTAGGACGAATTAAGAGGGATTAGTGACAAGAAATTGCTGCTTGAAGGTTCGAAAATAGAATATGAGCATTTTGGCTTAAGTTCTACCATTTTTAGACTTGTGTTTAAATACTATATCAAGCTTTGGTAAATTACACCCAATTTATCCTTCAAACCGGATGATTTCGCCGCTCAAAGCTTGGAATGTCTTAAACGCATATCTACCAAAGTTTGTCAGCAATTTCTTTTTCACTCAAATAGTCAAGTTCATGAATCCATACAGCAGAAGCATTCCATTTAAAGTTGCCTTGTATGAAAAAGGACTATGTTTATTAGAAGTGCAAGAAAAGAGAGGAATAAGAAACCCATTTAGTTCAATCCATGCCGCAGCATTAGTGCTGTTAGGCGAGACTGCTGGCGGGTTATCTGTTATGAGTGCTCTGAATCCAAAAGAACGATTTATTGTAACTTCTATAACTGCTACATACCATTCTAAAGCTAGAGAGACGATATTAGCAACAGCAAAGGTAGATGCAGCTGTTTTATCAAAACTAAGAGAAACTAAAGCAAAAGGAAATTTACCGATGGACATAGAAATTCATCAGGCAAACGGGAAAGCAAAACTTGCTAATATTAAAGTTGACTTTTATGTAGATTGCACCAAAATCTAATAAATGCATATGTTCTACTGTCTGTTAAGGTCTTAATTTCAGAGAAAGTCAAGAATTTCCACCGAGATAATGATAAAGCTAGTCACTCCATTTCGGTAGCTGCTTAAGCTTCCACTACTATGATGTGGGGCTGAATAGGGATGCATTTACTTCAAGTAAGTATGACCATATGGGACACCGAATATAAAAACTAGACTAACTCGTTTTTAAGGTGCTCCATACAGAGGAAATGCTCTCATTAATAAAAGATCTTCTATTATACCAATTTTCTTTCATTGATTGTATTCCTCTTTTCAAAATAAAACTAGAAGGCCCTGCATCTCGTTCAAATATATGAGGTCTTTGAGCATCTAAGCAAGAGGTTCATTTCTTAGACGGTACTCTTTCTTCATTTCATTTTGTAATGTTATACTAACATCATTACTCTTATCTATTCTAGTTTT
>JADGIF010000116.1:0-18907 GCA_018985225.1 Amoeboradix gromovi
AATTAGATTTCGAAATTGTTAAAACAAAAACGGATAAGCGTAACAAGATTGAAACTACCAATAAAATTTGGAACACTTATAAGCCATGAATTAGCACAGCAAAAGCCCAAAACTGATTACTTGTCGGATTATCAAACTAGAATTTATAAAGAGGCTAAAACACAAATTAATTACCGAAAAGTTTGGATATTAAAATCTTTTAGGTTTTTGTAGTTTTAGTGCTGATCAGTAGTCAACATCTAAATATTCCTACGTATTTTAGCTAAGTCTGAAAAGCTTTACAGGAGAACTGTCACGTGAGAGTCTTGATTGGTCATTGCGTAAATTAGAAATTAACGTAGGGGAACGTATAACACTCTGTTTTTATAATTTGTAATGGATCATTTAGCTAAAACTTGGTCAATGCACCAACAAGTATCGGAATCCTTTGACCCCAACATGGAAAACTATGAATATATTGAGCAGGTCCTTCAATATATTCAGTTAGGACGTTTTGATAACAAACAACTGGAGAACGTTATGCCACTGTACCATAAATATACCGCTGATTCATCTCGTGTACCTAATAGTGAAAACATTTTTATTGGGCTCTGTGCAGCCTTTAGTGTCAAACCTGATCACTTTTTAGCATACCTATCCGGTAGAACAGTAGAAGATATTGAGCAAGCAAGACAATACGCTATCCACTTTTTATCAAAGATGGAGTAAACCTCCAAATAAATTTTGAATTCATAATAATATGCAACTAATTTCTGTAACTATGATCACTATCCTAACTGTTAGGGATCAAATTCGCCTGCGCAAAATAATTAGTCTTATTTTTCAAAGGAAAACATGGATTGAGAGAGATGCACTCGCAAAAGATTCTATTTTCTAAATAATTCAAAATTTTGTCAGTTTTTAGCATCAAAAAGACTCAAGTAAAGGAGGGGGTTCATTTTTAAACCCTGTGTAAGCGACATGTTCTTTATGAGAGGGTTGAAACATGTTTTTACCAGTCAAACGATCTCAAAAGTCGATTTCCAAAGCAAAAAGGGATCCAATTATTCCTGATGTAAATATGGTGAAGTACGATGATGTCTGTCAATTTCCAAATATTCACGCAACTTACCTAAAGCAAGCATTGTGTAAAAATGGAAAATGGATTGCAATCAATGAGTTGCCGTTAACGCTATTAAAATCAGCGCTGGAAGGTGCTCTTGTAAGAATAGTAGACGCTAAGCAAACGTCTTATGTTGGGATAAGTGGCATTTTATTAATGGAAACAAAATACACTTTTGTTATAATAAACGAATCAAAAATCTGTAAAGTTATGAAGAGGAATACGAAACTAGAGTTTGATTTCAATTATCAAGACGAGATTCATACTGCTATCATATATGGCAATGCTGTTGTTAACAGACTCTTTAACAAGAAATACAAATCTCACAACACTATCGAATTTTTTTAAGGTGGGAGAGAAACCGTGATCACGCATGTGCAATTATTAATAAATAGTATTCAAAATTCTTCAGGAAGAAGCAAAAAACAGTTTTATGATTGCTTTTTGATAAATATTTACCAGAAGAGGATTCAGCTACTCATGGATTGTTATTTCATTTGCACGACCAGATCTTTGAAAAATTCTTGCAATACTTTTTCATAGTAGTGATCTACTTGGGCCTTTGTTGCCAACTCGGGTTTTTCAACGAGGGTAGATAAATAAGCAGTTTATTTCCCGTCCTGATAGCAGCCATGCTATCCTGATCAAAGGGTTTTGATAAATTCTTGATTCTTGCGAACTCGCTAAAAACTACGAAATACAATCATTTTCCCACCAGTCTCTGCAAGAAGCAGCAAAACTCACTTCGAAGACTTAAAACTAATTGACCAGTTTGTAAATGAGCTATCTATTCGATACTGCTGGCATGGTACTGGGATTGGGATATACTTTGGAAAATAGCAACAATAATATAACAAGGTCAAATTTATGGCATCCCTCACCGCAATCATAATCCTTTGGATCAACTAAACTAGTGACTGGTATTTCAAGGCTGCTCTTCGCGTCTTACAGCCCAGCTTAATTCTCTAAGGAGTTAGAGATGTTGGTTTGATTTTCCGGGATCTCTACAAAAATGGCCCAATATTGCAGTTTAAAGCAATCACGCATGAAATGCTGGGTCTTTCCACCGAGATGTACTCCCAATAAAAACTTCACGCTTCTTTGTAACTTGCGTGTAAATTGTAGAAATTTGTTGTCATTTAGCCCAAAATAAAAATAAGAAGGAATGAAAAGTGCATACCAGTTTAATGATACAAGATGGGTAAAAGAAACGAAACTAAGGCTGCAAGTTCAATAGGTAGAACTGTTAAATAAGCGTTGTTCAATTAAATTTACCAAACATCCATAAAGGAGTGTCTCCAGGTCATATTTGGAGATATTTTGGAAAGCCTGCCTTAAATAGACATATGCCTAACCAGCCCAAGAGTACCATTATTCTTTTTAAAATTTATAGCTGTAAACGTAAGTTTCAATTTGTTGCTTTGGGTGCATCTGTAAGTAACACATGTCTAAAGGTTAACGCTCGCGAGAATCAAAGTAAGAACAAGACTGCACTTAAATTGAAATGTTTATTCTAGTACAAGGTCAAACGGCTGCGATATTTGATCCGCATCAACCTCTACGTAATGACTCAAGACGCTATTCAGCAAAACCTGCTTGTGGAGGTTGTTCTTAAAGAATGCCATCTCCATCTTATTAAGGGTAGAATGAATTAATCTTTCAGTCATCAAAACGTCATTAGTCAAATTTCAGGTCAGTCATCAATTTAGTCGAATAAACCATTTATCGTAAATACGGGAGCTACATAGCACCAACAGACTATCTTTCTGGAATTTGGACTGCATAAATCCAGACAGCCTTGCTTATCATGTTAATTCTCAAGAAATGATTATTAGATAAAGAACATGTTCTTACTCAGTACATGTAAGATTTCTCTGAACACTAGGAAAGAGGTTCCTTTAAGTTTACAATGCAGATAAAAATCGCTTAATTCATTCGCATATTTTTCAGAAGTCCTCTTTATATGCGAAATTCACATTCAGCAAACAAAAAGAGGCGCTTGAACGAGATGCCAGTGCTAGGTGTTATGTTTAAGCATCCCAGACACCGGAGATATCAAAGAAATTGAAAGTATAGAGAGCATGTGGTAGGAAAAAACACACTGGAAATGAAATTGCATTCCTACTCAATCCACCTCTAGTTAGCTTGAAAGAAAGGTTTACAACCAAATATGACAACTAGAATAAATAAATGGACCAATTCAATTACTCTAATACATTGATTCAATATGAGAACTAGACTAATTACTCAATTAAATTCACTTTCAAGGTTTTTTTAAGTTGTTTTAATGTCGTCATTTTTGAATCATTTGGAATTAAATCTTTTCAACAGCTGAAAACAAATAGAAGACATCACAAACACTTTTTAATCGTCATCTATTTCGCCGGTTCTCAAGTTTGATAAGAAAAATTTTAAATCTTTAAAATCTAAAGAACTATTACAAACCGACGATATACAAAATCTAATAAAGATTTCTTTAATGCCGCACAGAAGCAACAGGTATTTAAAAGTAAAAGCGTCCTTAAACTAGAGGCTCTTATTTCGAGTTGAATTTTTAATCGGCAATACCATTTTACCAGGTTCACACATGATATCAGGATATAAAACACACATATTCAGTCCATTTCCGAGAGTAATAACTCCAGAGCAGTCGGAAATGGCTACATCTGTGTAGATGCCCATCTTGGTACGTAATGATAGATCTGGGTCCTAAATGTGGTTAGCAAGTGTATTATAGTTGGCAGTGCAGTTTATAAGGTAAACTGCGGAATTGAACTCAATATCTGATATTTAGTTCTAATCTGTGGACAGCTCCTCGTTAAAAGTCCTGATTTCAGAGAAAATCGAGAATTTCCACAGAGAAACTAATGCTAGTTTCTCCGTTACAGTGATCGCTCACGCTTGCACTACCCTGAGGCGGGATTGAATAAGGATGCATATACTTGATTTATATGTTCCTTGCTGCCATATGATCTCTATCTATCTTCAAATGACACTTTGTACAGGTGTAGGTTTCTAAGCTGGTTTTCTTCAGAGTACCACACCTTGTACATGTCTGACTAGTAAATGATTCATTACATTCGATTATAGTCCTTCCTCTTTGCTTACACTTGAACTTCAAGCCTTCCTTGAATAAGCTGTACAGATATCACTGTCTAGGCATTGAAAGGCATCTAATTCTTCCATGCTTGGACCAGCTAATCAGTCTGAGACGAATGTATGCTGTACGTGTTAATTATTTATTTAGAATTGATTTACCATTTGCGAAAAGGAAGAATATCGAGTATTTAAGCTATTACAAAAATCTGGAAAAGTCATGAAATTATACAAAAATGCATACAAATTCGCGATAAATGATTTATTCAAGAAAATAGTCAAGCTGCATTACAGACAACACGCCTTTTCTTCCATTTATACCATATCATTTGATATTACTATACGATTTTATATGGCGACTCTTTTGACAGATGATAGAAATGCTTCGATATTATCCTGTGGGTTGGATTTGGAGGTAAATATCTCAGTAAGCTTGAATATGGCTTTATTCTTACTTGTGAAATGGTACTCAATCGGGTATAGTAGTGATTACTTGTTAACAAACTCGAGAAATTTTGGTTTGAGTGTGCCGCTGGTATCCAACATTGAAATACAGTTTTTACTTTTGAATGGGAGACCTACCTCGAATTTGAAATAGTTGTCCATCCACAAGGTACGTGTCTTCCTCATTGGTAATTTGATGTTGTTATTATAAGTGACGATGATAACATGGTAATAACCATTCTTCAATGGAATGGTTCCCACAAAGTAAATAGCTTCTTTTTCATAAATGTAGCCTATAAACTGTCCAAGGGCATTTGCCATGTTTGCGCCTGAGAGATGCATTGAATAAATACATATCAAGTTCATGTATTGCAAGCAGTTTTGATAAAAGAAATAGAACTGATAGCGCAACACGCAATTCTGACTAATCATAAATTGCAGCAACTAGAGCTAAGCAGCTTGTTTCCTTTTTTACTGCAGCAGGTGTATATAAACTGAGTTAAAAAAATTGCTAGTTGCTCTTTTATTTACATGGTAGACTTTCGACATGATTTCCTGAGAATGTCAAATGGTGTTAGATTCTCGACGAGGGAGTCTGATATGTTTCTAGACATCAACCATGTTTGCTCAAATTATGATTGACACTAGAGACTTACCGCAAGTTTGAAAGTGATGAGGGCCAGCAGGCATTCTGCTATTCATCTGCATCGAATGCTGGGTTTACGATTGACAAACTTATTGAATGCCATCAGGGCACGATTTACATGCACCCTAGTATCTCTATTAACTTTTTCAAATTCATAGATCTTGTTTATAAAGCTTTTTTTGAGCACTACCACAAGCACAATTCTCACGATGAAGACGAGGACAAAAAATTGTGGCAAGCCTTGAATGAATATTTGACTAACAGATGAATTTAGATGAATGCATACTTCCATTTCACAAGCACTTGTTCGAGAATCTTAATAGTATCGACTTCAGACGTATGTACGAGAAATATGAGTTTAACCTCGACGAAAGGTACCAGGAATCTCAGAACACGAGCAATAACACACATTGTTCTAGTTTATTACAGAGGAATCAGAAATAAAAATTAAGCTGTAAACCATTTATTTAATTATTCCTATGTGATTGTTCGTACTACATGTACAACAATAGAGATCATATGGCAGCAAGGAACCTGTACAAGTATATACATCCTTATTCAATCCCGCTTCAGGGTAGTGCAGGCGGGGCAATCACTGTAACGGAGCATCTAGCACTGCTAGTTTCTCTGTGGAACTTAATTTTCTCGGAAATCAGGACTTTTAACGAGGAGCAGCTTCACTGAAGATACTAACATGCGGGACATCAAATATAAAAACTAGACTAACTTTCTGAAATAGTTTGAATCATTATTTCAAGTGTGTATTAACCAGTAGTAAATTAATCTTATTGGTTGCACCTTTTGCTTAGGCACTCTAAGACCTTATTTCAAAGAGAGGAATGACATTAATGAAAGAAGGACTTTTATTACTAATAGTATTTCCTCCTTATGGAGCACCTACATTAAAAACCACTTGGTCTAGTTTTTATATTTGCTCTCCCATGCATAATATTGACGACGAATCTTCCGCTGATTAGTTGATCATCTGAGTGCTTTGTTCAATAAATGTATAATTGTTTGAATTGGCTCTTCGAAATTGAGTAAACCGTTGGACAGAAGCTTTGAGAATTGAATAACTTGAACAAGTTGCTAAAATTTTGAGAATGTTACATTTTTTAGCAAAGGGTGTACAAAGTCGCAAGTAATACAGCCACAATTTATTCAATTATATACACTAAATCGTCTTCAAAGAATAAACAGTCCTGGGCGCCCAAGAAGCCAGAGTCAATGTCAATTGGATAACATGGCACTTCATCCATAGAACAACCAGAATCAGTGCTATTCCTCACTTTATTCTCAACAACAGACAAATCAAGCGAATCAGGGTTAAGATCAGCGAGTTCCGTGAGAGTGTCATCCTTAGCATTTCTTGCCTCGGCATTAAACACTTTACCAGCTTCCTTGGCGACCATTCTTGCAGGTTTATCCATTAATGCCTCCTTGAATGACATTTCAATATTTTCTGAATCCTCATTAGGCTCTTCATTCAATATATCCAGCATGTCAACATCATCAGAATCGACATCCATTTTTAATGCCTCGAGCAGCCCAAATTCGTTTCTGCTCTTTGATGATTTCTGTTTCGGTTGAAGATCTTCAGTCTCTTTGATTTTCAAGTCCATGACTTCAGGTGAATCTGGAATGTCGCAGTTTAGCTTGTAATCTGCAGAATTTGGTAGCGCACTCTGTATTGATTCAGACAATTTGATGCTCTTGCATCTTTTGAAACTATTCAATGATTTATATGATTTGAACAATTCATCCGAGCCACAGGAAATTAACGGAGTGTTGATAGAGGACAGGTTGGAATTATTCACTATTGTCCGTGATATATCGCTAAATCTGAGGTCACTGTTAGGTGAGATATTAGATTGCGTACAGTGTGATTCTAGCGAGCGATTTCCACTACATTGATCCATAGGGTATTCTGCACAACTAACCGCATCCCTGTGATCAGCAGGATGCTTTTGAATCGGAAAGGATGGTTGGCTTTTAAACGGTCGCCATGAAGATTCAGAAATATCACTTAAACTACTAATTGCGCTTGCATCTGATCTCGCTACTGCCGACTGATGAATCCATTCATTGACGTGCTCATAGGGGTCTTCTGATGTCTCATTCTCAATTGGTTCTAGCTGATCTAGCTGCTCCAGTGTGCAAGTCATTGTACGTGGTAGAGTTATAAGCGGGTTTTGAGAGCTACAAATGAAGCTTAAAGGGTGAGCTTCTTTGGCTACGACTGGAGGATGACTCGGTGTATGTCTTGATTCCGTCCACTTTTGAGACAATTGATGTTGGCAGGTAGGCAAGGACGTTTTCCGCCGTTTAGGCAGACCAGATTCCTTTTTGAATGATTTAGCACGATCCAATCCGATTTTCTTTCTTTCTAAAAATTGCTCAATGCAGTTGAGATCTTCTGAATTACCATTACTATCATCTGGTTCAGCATATCCCATTTGGTAAGATCCACGGTCTTGCTCGTCTTTTACGAATATCCTACTAATTTTATTTTTCAACCTTCCCCATTTGGTATGATTATCTTCTATAATGAAGGAAGGCATTCGACTTAGGTCCTCATGGATTCCAGTACTGTCCATTGACAAATTGCGAACATGCTGATAGCTTTGAAGAGTCATGTTTCAATACCAAAATCCTGTGATACAATCAAGAACCGTCATGATTTGCCATGAATGCGCACGGATCATATCCTCTAAAACGCCTACTTTAAATGTGAATTCTCCATCTTCTTGGATAAGTCACAAATTTTGAGAGTATATAGCTTAGGTAGATATCATTTTAAAAGATATTACTTATGTGTATTGATGTCTCGATGTCTTTATGGCCGCAAGTTATGCGTTCAAAATATCAACCATGGATATTGGATTTAGAAGCAAGGCACAGACTAAGATATCTCATTAGTAAATTACCTTTGCCCTTTCAGCGTACATTTTTCTGCTAATCGACTTTAATAAGCATTTTGCCTTGTGAATGTATCTACGCAACACGCGCAATTAATGTCAGCTTGGTTTTTGAGTAGTTTCTCAATAACATTATAGAGCGACAGTTAAAAATCCCTAATTTACCTGGAAGTCGTGTAAAATTATTTGCAATATGATAGTTCACTTTCAATTCGTACTATTTTCACGATGAAGGAAATGGTTTTTGGAGCCTTTTTTAATTTCCTGATGGTTCAAGATGTACTTAATCAAACCCTAAAAGACCTTGGTTTAATAAAGGTACACAAGATGAAAATGAGAGATTAACGACCACTAGGAATTTGGCAAACGAACTCAGAAATTGATAGGAAAGATAAGAAAAAGATCGAGGTTTAGAATTAGATTATTTATTTTCTTATTATTTGGTACCATCATATAACGGATTAAATTTTTCTTTTGTTTGTGCGACATATAGAGGGTTCTCTTGAATCTCCGCACCCTGGAACTCTTTCTTCCATTGAGCTTCAAACTTTGAAGCCAATACTCGGGTGTAAAGTATCCAAGCTATAATGGCTGCTGCTATCATAATAGTTGCAGCAGCTGCTGTTGCAAAACCAACGGTAATTGCTGTTGCTACGTTAGAAACTAAGTACTTGTTGCAGGATCACCAAAAAGATAAACCTCATTTGTTGGACCGGCATCGCCAACCGTTACTATCTTTTGCTTCTCACAATTTAGTAAACATTTTACTATAAACTGGACAATTCCACGACTTGGCGGGTCATAGACCTTGTTACTTACTAGATAAGTATAGTTGCAGCTACCCGCTATACCTTGTACACCTAGCATTCCGCTAGTTTGATTTAACAAAAGCACAGTTATACAACCGCTCCATATACTGGCATAGTCCTTATCATCTAGATAAAATAATGTGTTGTTGTCAATATCCCTAGCTGTAAGGTTAATGTTTTCAATAACTTGGTTTTGGTCAATTAGAACGGTGAAGGTATCCCTTAAGATGGGTTTATTTCGAGGTTTTACTAGCACAGTGACATTTAAATCAGCCCTAAACATTTCACTCTCAACGCAATTGTCTTTCACAGTATAATAAATAGAATCTATCCCATTTTCACCCCCAGCAGCGTAAATAAATCTACTCTCCGTGAGTGAATAGGTGGAAGCCAACGAATTGTTGTTGATATTTAGCTTTCCAAACTGCAGAGTCCCGTATTTTGGAAACGGACGATGAATAACTATTATAAGTTGATCGTTATTACCGTCATATGTTGGTAATGTTATTTGGTTTGTGCTAGATCCACTTACAATCTCTGTAGTGTTTTGGCTTGTTGGAGGAATATTCTTTGGTAATACAGATGTGGTAATCTTGAAATTAGACTCAACCGTGTGTCTCTCCGCGTGATATACATCAAGCTGGTAGGTTTTATTGCTATCCTTAGTCGGATCCAATATTGTGTCAAGCGCTAGTTCACATGTGGAGTTCTGATGAATCCCACCAAGATCACAAGCAAGTGCCAGTTTCTTGTCAATAAACACATAGAGGTCATCGTCACCGCTAAAGGAAAATCTTTCAGCCCCTCGATAATAAAAAGGATAAGACACATGCGTAGTGTACCAATAATTATGTCCCTGGTTTCCAAAAAACTCTTCGGTATATCCAATTCCATCTAACGGAAAGAACCCATTCGTAGATCCTATAGCCAAGTTGTAGGTATTATCATTAGAGTCATAAACATAAAAGCCTTGAGCATTCTTTTTCAAATCAATGTTAACTTCATATGGGATATTTAGTAGCGGTACATCCATGTAGTAATGATCAAAAAAAAACTGTCCATAATTTACCAAGGCTGCAGCTTCGAAAAAATTATTATTACCATAAGTTACTCCACTAGCTGAACTCTGTCTTATTCTCCAAGGTGAGAAGTTAGGTCTGCTCATTGAGTCCATAGTTCCGTTTAACAGGCCTTTTTGAGGAAACCCGGAAGAATCAATCGGAGATTCAAAGTCCATTGCATGTTGGGGAAAATCTCTGATGGTAGCCTTAAAAGTAATACAATCTGGATTCTCTTCATTGGAACATGTATTAGATACGCAAGTTAACGCGTATAGTCGAAAAAGCAGAAGCATTTACAACTTGTGGCTTGAAAATTAGACAAATTTTTATACACAACCTCATTAAACCAGGTACATAAGGCTATGATTTTATTTAAGCTAAAGCAATCTGCTCTATCTTTTGGAGTTAAAGAAGTTTGCAGTAAAGTGCCTTATTGTTTAAAAGTAGAGCAAATATTTCCCACAGTGAAAGTAGAGAACCAGTCGATTCATTACGTCGACAACTGGCGTCATTGAAGCCTTGAATAGCAGACTAATAGAAATGCATTTATTTCAAGAATTTATTACTTGTTGCCAAAACTGTCTCTATCTATATTCCAAATTAAGACTGTACACAACTGTTTCGCCAAATTTGGTTTCCTCAGAAGCTCACGTCCTGTATTGACTAGCATATATTTTGTTCCGTTCCGCCAATGACTTTCCCTTATTTCTGGACAATCATTCATTTTTAGACCCTTTCTGAATGTAAAAGAGTTAGAACCTGTCACCTATTTATTCTTTAGATTTGAAGTATTCTAGCTGAGATGCTTTACATCCATTGGGCATAGATTAGAAAACAATACATCTTTTCACTCCGACTCTTCGTTTAAAGTCCTGATTTCCGAGAAAATCGAGAATTTCCACAGAGAAGCTAGCAGTGCTAGATGCTCCGTTACAGTGATTGCTCACGCTTTCACTACCCTGAGGCGGGATTGAATAGTGATGCAGATACTTGATTTATATATTCATTGCTTCCATATGATCTCTATCTATCTTCAAATGACACTATGTACAGGTTCAGGTTTCTAAATTAGTTTTCTTTAGAGTACCACACCTTGTACATGTCTGACTAGTAAATGCTTCAATGCACTCAACCATCGTCTTTCCTCTTTGTTTACACTTGAACCTCAAGCGTTCCTTGAATAAATTGTGCAGGTATTGTTGTCTAGGCATTGAAAGACATCTAATTCTTTCATGTTTGTACCAGTACTTCAGTGTTGATGAATGTATGCTGTACCTGCTAGTTATTTCTTTAGAATTGATTTACCATTTGCGAAAAGACTCTTGAGTATTTAAGCCATTAGAAAAATCTGGAAAAGTCTTGAAATGATACAAAAATGCATACAAATTCGCGATAAATGATATATTCAAGAAAACAATCGAGCTGCAACTAATATCAGATCAAGCAAACCCCAATCAGCTTAAAATTCAATCTAACAGGATTACTCTGACAGCGTGATTGGTTAAATAGTTAATAACAGAAAACAATTCGGGTAGAGCGAAAAGATGAAATGGTTGCTGACATTAAACAGCACATGCTCCAACAACATTTTAGATGAGGTAACAAATTTATTAAGTTTTAAACCATTTCTGCATTTATATCAAAATTTTCCAGTTGCAGAAGTAGATTTATCTGATCAGCACATGGATTTAGTTAAACACATACCATGCGTTATCCATTTTGAAAAACAAATAAAATTTAGAGCCTATGAGATGGAGTCCCCATCATCTTGGGTTTTAGATGCGTTAGACGGCACCGATTTAGATGACAGTTATTCATTTAATAGAACCGGTCAAGGCGTTACAGTCTACGTTATTGACTCCGGCATAGATGCCAGGCATCGTGAGTTTGATAATAGAGCTAATATGACCAAAGTAGTTTTTGAAGATGTTCCTGATTGTACTGGCCACGGCACTCATGTGGCTGGCTTAATTGGCGGTAGGAATGTGGGAGTAGCTAAACAAGTTAATATCCAATCTATTAAAGTAATAACTTGCAATGAAGATTCAGATTATTTCATCATTGTCCGCGCTTACGATGCCATAATCACTAATTTTAAGCAGAATGGTTTAAAGTCGGCTCTTGTCAACCTGTCACTAGGCCCTCATGCTGTTAATGGTACATTCCCAGTGTCTCATGGTCTAGAACAAGCTATTACTTCTGCATTTAATTTGAACATTTTAACAGTTGCGGCCTCTGGAAATGATAATTTAAACGCTTGCTCAGGTACCCCGTCGCGATTAGATTCTGTTGTCACTGTAGGTGCTGTTGATGCTAATTTCCAGAAAGCAGAATTTTCCAATTTTGGTCCCTGTGTTAAAGTTTTTAGTCCTGGCACTAATTCTGTATCTGCCCAAGTTAATACTACTGATAAATATTTAGTTAAACAGGGTACTTCTCAAGCTGCTCCATTAGTTACAGGAGTTTTGGCTCTCATAATGCAAGATAATCCAAATGCTCTGATTCAAGAGGTTTATCAAATACTTCGAGAGCAATCCATTCAATTTAGCGGTAACGAGGGCAGCGTCCTAGTGCAGTCTTATATTCCCAATGATGATAAATCCAATAATATTCAGTTTGACTCGATCGATTACCATTCTCTGGAGGATCCATTTGTATTTCCGACTTGGGCTATAATACTTATGGCTCTAGCCTTTGCTGTTATTGTAATATTAATTGCTTTCAAGTTAACCAAACACCCACCTCACATCTCTGCAAAATCACCAAAGACTGCTAAATCAATGAAAGCATTTATGAGATTGTTTAGGCGACACCCTGAATTAGTCAATAATGTTTCTATTCCCACCATTGATAAAATAGGTAAACGTGGTATGATTAGCAGTGATTTAATTACCGATGAAAAAAACAATGCAAAATACGTTTTCCTCGAGGATTCCAAGTTGCAATTGGATGCAGGTTTGACTCAACAAGTAACTTTTCAGTCTGGCCAATTCGTAGATGTTAAACCTCGCTCTGCTTCAGTTGCGCTTGATTCTAAGCCAAATTTCGAAGTTCAAAACAGGCCATACTCAGAGTTTACTGCAAAGACACCATTTGAATACATGAATCAATAAGGACTACCTTCATTTATGCTAGTGAAGTATGGGTCTGTATTAAGCGAAAGTACATTCGGAATACCAGCACAGTGTTCATCAAGAGCTATTACCAATTTTGATAAATAAATTGATGTTTGTCATATCCAAGTGTTTTAAAAGTAAAGTCATCATCCAACAAAAGAGGAAATACATTTAATGTAATACAATGAAGCAATTACTAGTCAAAAATGTTGAATATGTAGTACTCTGAAGATAATTAATCGAAGACGAATATTTAGAAACTGTTATCGTAAGTAGAGACACGACATGGCAACGCGGATCATATGCTTGAAGTATGCGCCCTTATCCAATTCTGCATCAAGTGAGTGGAAACGTGAGCCACCACTTCTGCAGGGAGTGCGGTCCACCAATCGTTGCTCTTCATTAAAATCATCGGAATAATGTCGCAAGGAGACAGGTAAAAAAACACGAGATTTTGCTTGAAGATAGCAGATGTAAAACAACTGAAGATGGTAAAAGTACACGAATTGAGAAAAGAGAATGATGAGAATTTACAAGAACAATTAAAATCATTGAAGAGAGATTTACTCAACTTGAGAACTCAACATAAATTGCAACAGCAATCCAAAAAATTCAAACAACTAAGTGGATTAAGAAAGGATATCGCAAGAGTATTGACTATTCTAAATGAACGAAGAACCGGTACGGTAGATCCTAAAGGATTAAAAAAGAAGGGAACAAAGGTTTTAGGTAAGAGAGTTAGAAAATTAAGACAAGAAGTTGTATTCACCAAAACCACAAAGCAGTGGAAAACCCAATTAAACTTTCCGTTAAGAAAGTTTGCATTAAAAGCCTAAGTAAATTTATTTAATGGCAACAGTATTTTATTTTGATTAAAATTCGTCTTTCTGCTTCTCTTAGAGAGTCTAGGCATACATCAAATGATAATGCAATGTCTTTTAATAGTATTACGTTGTCCATGTGTACTTTTTGTTTGATCGAGAAACAAGCTAGAAAAACTAAGAAATTATTTGGATATCCCATGTCCACCATTCTATGGTGAAGAGTAACAGACTCAACTACTATATACTTTGGAATCTCTAGCTTTCCTAAAAGATTAACAATTCTACTTGAATTATTGAAGCAACTTGCTTTTGGAGTGTTTTCCTGTTCATATTTCATTAAAATTAAGTGGTCTAGTCTTAGAGACTGCTGTCCTATTTGAGCAGGATATTACACCTGTTGTATGAAGTTTAGGTTACATTTAGGCGGATGTGCTACCATCAGAAACAGCTATCGAGTTTAATTGAATAAATTATTTATTGTGATTTCACGTGCTATATTGTACCAGTATTCTCTTTCTAGACTTCTAACTGCATAATACCGGATAATTCTGTTAATCATCAACTGCGAATGGCTCCATATTGTGTATCCTGAATATGACAAGTCTAACAAAATCGCTAATAGAAACCAAGTATTCGCTACTATATCTTGAAACTTGTCCAAGTATGGAAAGATAAGACGAATTTTATGTCTCTCCTCGTTAAAAGTCCTGATTTCCAAGAAAATCGAGAATTTCCACAGAGAAACTAGCAATGCTAGATCTCCATTACAGTGATTGCTCACGCTTTCACTACTCATAGGCGGGATTGAATAAGGATGCAGATACTTGATGTATATGTTCCTTGCAGCCATATGGTCTCTATCTATTTCCAAATGACAATTTGTACATGTGTATGTTTCTAAGTTGGTTTTCTTAAGATTTTCACACCTTGTACATGTCTGACTAGTAAATTATTCATTACATTCGATTACTGTCTTTCCTCTTGGTTTGCACTTGAACTTCAACCGTTCCTTGAATAAATTGTGCAGATATCACTGTCTAGGCGTTGAAAGACATCTAATTCTTCCATGTTTGGACCAGCTTATCAGTCTGAGACGAATATATGCTGTACCTGTTAATTATTTATTTCAAATTGATTTACCGTTTGCGAAAAGGAAGAATATCGAGTGTTTAAGCTATTAGAAAAATCTGGAAAAGTGTTGAAATGATACAAAAATATATACAAATTCGCGATAAATGATTTATTCAAGAAAATAGTCAAGCTGTTTTTTGGGGAGCAAATATGGCAAAGAATCGTACTACTAGAAATATCTTTAAGATGAAATCCACAGAGACAAGTATGGTTCTTGCATCGAGGAAGCCTGTGTATATGCGTAATGCAGTCTTGTTTTATTTGCTTAGAAGCATTTTATATAAGTGTTAAAAAATCGAGAAAATAAGCATGAATTAGGAACCTCAGCAGATGGATGTGAACGCAACTGCCACACGGTTCATAGATACAGTACTGAATTATCAACTTCTACAAAGTATCCTCATTCCAAGTAGGAGGAACGCCTAGAACTCACACTAGATTTTCCATTATCATTAATTCATCATACCCAACACAAAAAAGAAAGAAAAAGACATTGGAAAAGAGCAAAAAAAGATGACAATGCAGTACTAGAAAGACAGACAATAAGTCAAATTACCACATCTAAAACAAGTTAAACTACAGTTAAGAGAATACGTACTGGTATATCATCACACTCAAGCACAATCCATTTTATCAGTCGGTATTTGAAAGCACAAAAAACATCTCACGACTTCCTAATTGCCCAAGGCTTCTTAATTGATATTGAAACATATTTCTTTCAACCCAAAGATACTGGAATGAAAATTAATACGAAATTGAGAAAAGAAACATTGAAAGGAAAAAAGAGGTGCAACGTATTGGTGTTCTGGGGTGATGGACAATTTGGACATACGGGGATGTTGTATTAACATATGGGACATCAAATATAAAAACTAGACTAACTTTCTAAAATAGTTTGACTCATTATATCAAGTGTGTATTAGCCGATAGTAAATTAAATTAAATTAAATTAATCAGATTGCTTGCACTTTTGCTTAGACACTCAAAGACCTTATTTGAAAGAGATAGTGGGTTGTCTTGTTTTATTTTAAAGAGGGAATGACATTAATGAAAGAAAATTGGTTTGAAAGAAGGACTTTTATTAATATTAGTATTTCCTCCTTATGGAGCACCTCCTTTAAAGACGGCTTGGTCTAGTTTTTATATTTGGTGTCCCATAGGAATTCTGGCATCTTCATTTCATCAGATGCGAAGAACACCAAGACAGAGTATGAAAATGGTTATCGGTTGAGTCATCTATAAGCAGGTAGCGACAATATAGTAGCAAGGAATATACACTCGTATGTGTTCTTTTTAATTTCACCTCAAGTAGGAAGCATGTGCAGGTATTGAGTTTTCTTAAACAAGTCATTTATCAAGAATTTGTATGTATTGCATACAATTGCATGATTTCCAGATTTATCTAATAGCTCAAATACTCGAATTTCTTCATTTCGCAAATGATAAATGGAATCAATTGATGTAATCCCGAATATGTCAAATCTAAAGAAATAACTAACAGGTACAGCATACATTCATCAACGCTGAGGAACTTGTCCAAACATGGAAGAATTAGATGTCTTTCAATCCCTAGAAAGAAATGAGCGATAAATAAACTTGTCAACTATTTATTTAATAATTCTTGTCATTGGTCTTACCTAATATGCGACAATAGAGATCAAATGGCAGCAAGGAATATATACAAGTATATGTATCCCTATTCAATCCCGCCTCAGGGTAGTGAAAGCTTGAGCAATCACTGTAACGGAGCATCTAGCATTACTAGTCTCTGTGGAAATTCTTAATTTTCTCGGAAATCAGGACTTTTAACGAGGAGTTGAACCTATCTGAATTTACAATCGATAGAAATTGTTAAACTTGGTGTTACGAACATTCTGCAAGATCAGATCTATGTATCACAAAAAGAAGATATCAATTATACAGCTGGGGAATAAAATTTTCAAGTACTTATTTATTTGGCATTAAGTTTCGGCAGCTTTTCTTGTTTTTGGGTCTGAAGAGAATCCAAAGTCAAGTAGGGCAGTTTCTAAATTAAAAAGGTAAATACTGGGCCGGGATGCGAATCTGTGGTACTTGTCAATTCTTTCTTCTTAGTCGGGGTATTATATGAAATCAAAAACGAGTGTTTTAACAAAGTAGAGGCAGATGCTCGATTAACTGGACTATATACTAGAGTATCTTCCAAAAATTTAATGCAAGCCTCAGAGGGTCTAACTAAAAATAGACGTCGTATACCTTGGCCCGTACTCTTCGGAAATGTAAAAGGTAGAGTAAGATATTTGTTTCTTGTTATTTCTGAAAGATCTTTATCTGTAGGAGATCCTATCGCCTTGTGAATCAGTAAAATTTGCTCAACCGCATTTTTACCAGGGAACAATGGTTTTTTGGTTAGCATCTCATAAAATATACACGCACATCCCCAGATGTCCATTTTGTCGTCATAAAGTCCAGACGTAAGCAGGTTTTCTGGTGACCTGTACCATCGTGTTGCGATATAGGCGGTAAGTGGTCGCTTTTCGGTTTCGAACTCAGAGCAGCTGCCTAGATCTGCTATCTTTATGATAGTTGCGGATTCATTTAGCAGTATATTCTCCGGTTTAACGTCTCTGTGAAAATATCCTTTGGAATTCATGTACTCCAAGCCTTTCAAAACATTGAAAATTATGTACTTAGCAGTATCCTCTGTTATATATCGATTGGACAAGCTTAAATAATCATAAAGGTTCATTTGCATTAGTTCCATGTCAATACAAAACATTGATGTAGTTGGATCATAAATAAATCTATGTGCTTTAATTATGTTTGGATGGTCACCTAGTACTCTAAATACTTGTACTTCGCGAAGGTAATCAACTTCTAAAATAGATTTCAACTTTTTCTTGAATACTTTTATAGCAGCCGCGTTATCGTCAGATAATCTCTTAGACTTGACTACTTTACTAAATGTTCCTTCTCCAACTATTTTACTCAATATATAATGATTTTTGACAGAATCAATAGTCAGCGGAATTGACATAAATTACCCACTATTAACAAAATCTTTGAAACAATTAATTCTTGGCCAAAATTATGGATAAATTTAAATTGTATTTTAAGTGCTATATTAGCCAATGCAAGTGTAGGCATATTGACAGCATATTCCGATGAGATAGGCTTCTTATCACTGCTAGCAGAATTACTAGAAGCAGAACCAATGGCATAGGTTATGTCAAACTTGGATCTCCGCAAAGAGATCCTCTTATTTGCGAGTCTCATAAATTGAACAAAGTGAGGTTCTTGAAAGACACATCAATGCTATATCTCAAAACTTATCGCGGCCACAACCATTGCAGACATTGGAAGTGGTCATTTGGGAATAGAAAGTGATCATATTACAAAAGGCAAATTCGCTCTGCCATGAATTATATCCAGCGATAATTATGCAGCTAATCTGATTGCGCCGAATCAACTACAGGGCCAGTTCAAATATGGAACTTAAAAACTAGACCGATTTTTTAGAACAAAAGTCTCATAACTTCAATAACAATAAATATATTAAAAGTGTTTATTACGACGCAAGAGAATGCTGAGCTGTATAACTAGTTAATCATTAGTATCTCCATGATAATCTACATATGGGACATCAAATATAAAAACTGGACTAACTTTCTGTAACAACTTGGAACATTATTTCAGCTTTATTAATTTTATGGATTCAAGAGGCGAGTGGACATTCAGCTAGTTGCGGAGTTGACGAGTATAAAAGGAAAATAAACATTCT
>JADGIF010000117.1:0-18895 GCA_018985225.1 Amoeboradix gromovi
TTTAATAAGAAAAACATCTTGCAGGCAAATAAAGATAAGGACCAAGGATTAGGTCCAACCTCAGTAAAGACTTTACATGGTAGCGAGGGAGGCAGGGTTATGGATTTTGGCGACGAATATAAAAATATGAGAGAAATTGTGGACTTAAGTCCTACTCAGTTCGAGAAGTATAACGAAGAAACTGATGACTCAGTAGGCTCAGAAAATCAGCAGGAAGAAAAGGGAATGTTGGGCTTTGGCCAAGGAGGCGATTCTGATGGTAGCGATACAGGTCACTCGGACCAATCTGCTCGGAAGAAAAGCATGGATGATAGAAATGAGGTGAATATGCATGAATATAAACGAGCTAAGAAGGAAAATCTCAGATATGCAATCGTAAATCAGATTTTAAAGACATTTACTACTAAATATCATGGGGTGGAAAGTGGATCCATTGATGATTGGTTACATCAATTTGAGTTCTTGATCAAGCCTCATAACTTGCGCACGACTGAAAAGGCATATTTGATTGTGAACTTAGTTCGTGGAAGGGCATTTATGATATTAACCCAAGGGGATAGTACGAATTATGAAGAATTAAGAGCAATGTTAATTCAGGAATTTCGAAGCCCTGGCGCATATCATAAGCATATTCAAGATCTATGCAAGGCAGTACAAGAAGATAATCAGAAGGTATCAGGATTTTATAGGTACTTGACCAAGGAAGCCAAGCAAATCAATGATATGGCCATTGAGAAACATGGCGTTCCGGTGATTCATCAAGACTTATTGATTGCAAAGTTCTTGGAAGGAATTAAAAATTATAAAATTAAGGATCAACTGGCACCTAGAAACTTTGATACTGTACAACAAGTATTTGAGGCAGCTGCAAGAATTGAAGGTACTGTCAGTAGTGAAAAACAGGTGTTGGGCAAGCATGCAAGACAATATGAGTCTGAAAAACCAAACTCTTCAGAGTTTAAGAGATATAAAGGGTTCTCAGGACCAAGAAAGGCAAACTTAGGGTATAAGGCACGTAACACACAAGCACCTAAGAGTAATAAAGGTGGTGAATGTTACAAGTGTGGGAAGCCTGGTCACTTTGCAAGGGAGTGCCGGTCGATTACAGTGGGAGCTATTAGGATTTTACCCGAAATTATAAAATTTACGAAGACCACAAAAACCTCAGATGTTCTAGCAAAATTAGGAAAGACAGCAGCCAAGGTAACCATTGATTCTGGAGCAGATACGAATTGCATCTCACGAGCTTTAGCAGAAAAGGCTGGAGTTCAAGAAATAAATAAGGTGCAAGGTCCAGATATCGTGTTCGCAGGAAGTCAATCAGGCGAGCCTTTGGGTATGGCTGAAATTATAGTTAAGTTCCACAAAGACATGGAGCCGGAGGCAATGAAATTTTTGGTATTTGAGAAATTAACACCAGCTTGTCTTATTGGCATTGATGGTCAGGATCAGTTGAAGATTAGACTTGATCGCGAGCAGGACTTGGTTTGGATTGTGGGGCAGCCCATCACTTTAAGTCGCAGTGACCCCGAAGCCTTAGCAAGCTTAGGATGTGTTTCACTTGCAGACGCTTTTAAAGAAAAAGTGAGAAAAATGGCACACAGTAAACAAGTTGAAGACTCTTATCCAAGTAATTATAATGATAGCTTAATTCTTGAAGATCAAAACATGTCTATTGAGACGAAAAGTTCAGGATATTCAGAGGTAGGCATAGAAGCCAGTCTGAATGATTCGGAAAGAAATATGGTTGTATCGTTCTTAGGAAATGTTAAGGACCTATTTGGGTATTTTGACAAGAATAACATATCATCTACCACTACAATGGTGCACCACTCCTTGGAGACCAATGGTGTCATTGTAAGTTCAAAGGCATACAGACAAAGTCCTAGTCAGCGTGAAGTTGTCAGGGAAGAAATAGATAAGATGCTTGCACTTGGTATAATTAGAAGGTCAAGTTCGAATTATTCCAGCCCGGTAGTGCTTGCACCTAAACCAGATGGGTCTTGGAGATTTTGCGTAGATTATCGTAAGTTAAATCAGCAGACAAAATCAGACTCATACCCTTTACCTAACATACAAGAGTGCTTGTCAAAAATGCAAGGCGCTAAACTTTTTGCTAAGTTTGACTTGGCAGCGGGATATTGGCAAATTCCAATGGCTAAGAAGGATATTGAGAAGACAGCGTTTGTTACATCATTCGGTTTGTTTGAGTTTCTAGTCATGCCATTTGGCCTCAAAACAGCTCCTGCTACATTTCAAAGGATGATGGACAGGCTGTTAGCAGGGATAGACAAAGTGGTGATATATCTTGATGATGTATTGGTATTTGGAGAAAATATGGAGGAGATACTTGAGGTAACAGGATTAGTCTTTGAAAGATTAAAAAAAGCGAACCTGAAATTAAGGGCTAAGAAGTGTTTTGTTGGTCATAGATCCATAGAATATCTTGGTTATATTGTCAGTGACAAAGGTATTCAGGCTAATTTTGACAAGGTAAAGGTAATTTCAGAAATGCCACCTCCAAGCAATGTTAAACAGCTTAGAAGATTCTTAGGAATGGCGTCGTATTATCGAAATTTTATACACGGATTTTCGACAGTTGTCAAGCCATTAACAGAATTGACCTCAAAGAAGGTTAAGTTCATTTGGGAATTAAGGCATAACAAGGCTTTTGATACGTTGAAGCAAGCTTTGTGTGGATCACCCGTATTGGCTCATCCAGATTACAAGGTACCATTTGCCATATTTACGGATGCAAGCAATGTTGGAGTGGGTGCTGTATTGACACAGAATGGGCAGCCTGTATGGTTTGCGTCAAGGTCACTTACTGTTGATGAACAGAAGTATGACACCAGGGAGAAAGAGACAATTGCAATTATGTTTGGCTTAGATAAATTCAAGCCTTACTTCTTTGGCAGATCTGTCACAGTAATGACAGACCACGGCAACTTGAGATGGCTAATGGACCATGCTCAAAAGGGAAGGTTAGCTAGGTGGCAGCTGTTTCTACAACAATTTGACTTTGTGATATCCTATGTCAAAGGACAAAATAATCCGGTCGCTGATTGTTTAAGTCGAGATATAGTAGGTTCCTTGCATGTAGGTGCAATGACCTTGGTTATTCCAAGACCAAAAAAAGAGCTTAGTACTCAGCAAGAAAATACGAGACTAGTGGAATATAACTGGGAAGTAGAGCAGAAAAAGGATGCCTATATTACAAATATTTTTAGGGAGCCTATCCTGCCATATGTGGTTGAGGATAAGGTATTATATAGGTTTAACTTAGATAAATCAGTTAAAAGAGTGGTAGTGCCAGATCATTTGGTGGATTCAATGATTGGACGAGCACATGACACAAGAAGTGCTGGACATGGTGGTGTTAGACAAACATGCTATCATCTCCGTCATTGGTGGTTCCAATCGTTTAGAAAGAAGATTGGGAATTATTGTAGGAAATGCGTTGTTTGCCTAAATGCAAAAGGATTTGGTAAAGAGCATAATACATTGTCTACCAGACATCCGTTCCCAGTCTTAGAAAGGGTATATATAGACGTCGTAGGTCCTTTACCCAATGATACCACATCATATGAAAATGATGCTAGGTATGTCCTAACAATGCTAGACGATGGTTCTAGGTATTTGAAGGCAGTGGCAATTAGAAATTCTAAACGGAACACCATCATAAAAGTATTTCGTGACCAGTGGATAGCCACTTTCGGACCACCTAAGGTTGTGGTCACCGACAATAATGAGCAGTTCAAAGGCACATTTGCTGAGTTTTGTAGTACAGAAAGTATAATTAATGAATATACTGCACCATATTCACCAGAAATGAATGCGGTTGAACGTGTGCATGCATCACTTATGAGTAGAGTTCGTGCGTTAAGGTACACTACACATAGACCCTGGACAGATTGCTTATACAAGGCAACCTTTGGGTACAATATAACAGAGCATAGTATGCTGGGTATAGCACCATATACTTTAGTGTATGCAAAAGATTATAGCCTACTGACAGGTATATATAAAGATATTAACATGATACAGGACATTAGGGAAAAGGCTACGTCGCAAGCTCTCAAAAGGAGGGAGGATAAGCTAAGCAAGCTTAATAAGAGTCGCACTGACCAGGATCTGTCAGTAGGTGACAAAGTATATGTCAAGGCAATAAGTGTTACCAAGCTGGATAATAGAGTCTTAGAAAGTCAGTTTACAATAATTGGACTCGAGGCTAAGAATATTATCAAGTTAGTATCCAACAATGGCAAAGTATTTAGACGATCAAGGAAGGATGTCTACAAGCTAGGGGAATAACAATGTATTAAAAAAAATGCGATAAATAAAATTTATCCTGACACTTTTTAATCACAGTACAAGTACGTCACTTGCATACTTATGATTCGCTCTAAGTAAAGGGGGTGTTATGACTCTGTCAAAGGGGGCCTGTTATGACCCTGTAAGAAGTCTCAGACACAAAGTCCTGTCTGCGAATCATAATGTCTGGGACAGAGGATTGCACAGGAACAGCGAGCCAATCAAGTACCATAGCGGCTAGCACGGTGTGCAAGTCATGGGTATAAATAGGCGACAAATCTTTAGTAAATAATCTATTTATTATGAGCATTGACTTTAATAAGAAAAACATCTTGCAGGCAAATAAAGATAAGGACCAAGGATTAGGTCCAACCTCAGTAAACACTTTACAGCGAACCATCTGTGAATTTGTATGATTTTAATAACAAGTACAACGAAAAGGCCAAGATGCAATTTGAGAAAGGCGTCTTAGAATCCAGAAAAGGTGAATTTGATAAAGAATAGACTTTGGTGAATCAAAGTCGATCGAAGGTGAAAGACTACAAGAGAGAAAAGGAGATTCTTGATGTAATGGTTGAATATGAAACTAGCAAAGGTTCATTATCTCAGCAATACTGGGGTCACGTTAAAGACGATATGAATAGAGGGGTGGATTTAATTAATGAAAATTTAAAAGTTTTCTTAGATCCTAAAGATATCCAGTCTGCAAACTCAAAAGACAAAGTATATGTGGACGAGAAATTAAGTAAATAAATAGAATTCAATCTTGATTTATTGTACAGGCCCCATAATGTAAATATTGGTGTTTGTGTATGATGTTGATTCACCTACAGAAGTTGCCACAAATATGTTGTACACATATAGCTAATCTTACATTCAAGATAATAATATATAAAAGCTCGAGTCTTATCTTGACGATTACCAATTAATTATTGATTCAGCAATGACAGTACATCTAATTATTTCATTTGGTTTTACATCTTCTACTTGGGAAGCTTCTATATAGTACTAACCACTTCACAACTCTGAAACGCTTGCCCAAGCCTAAAATACCATTTTTGACATTTTGATTAAATTCGAGTTGATCTGATTTTTGTGAGGCTGTCCCAAATGCTATAGACGTATCATTTAAAAGCACAACCATTACAAGAAGCTAAACAACGAAAAAACAGCTTAGATTTAAAAAATTTATATAATTTCACTGACTGGGCGATGGATTTAATTTCTATTATGTTATCGAGTGCAACAACTAGTTTTATGGTAAAGTATTTTAGCGTTCAAAGTTTTTATTTGATTGGTTGTCAGCAGTATGTCACGTTTTTAAACTTTGGGTTACCATGTTATCGTCAAATTGATTTGTCTCAA
Source organism: Amoeboradix gromovi (assembly GCA_018985225.1). Lineage (NCBI taxonomy): Eukaryota > Fungi > Sanchytriomycota > Sanchytriomycetes > Sanchytriales > Sanchytriaceae > Amoeboradix > Amoeboradix gromovi. Next base: position 5,680 of record JADGIF010000117.1, read on the forward strand.
GATAATTTGTACAGGCTTACTTCATTTATTACATTTCGTGCCCCAGCTGCAGTAAGTGAGGCCAGAAACGATTCAATTTCGAAATACAAGCACCACAAATTTCTACTCTATTTTTGTGAAAAACATTCGTTCAAGCACGTTGAGCATTAAAAATACAGCAATATAGACAATTATGCCCAAGTCTCCCAATGCAGTCATTATAGGCAATACCACTGCATCTAAATCAATGTTCTTATCATTTAAATACTCACAAAATGGCTTAACAAACTTGTACAGCAAATATAAGCAAATATGAAAAGTAATTAAAGATCCTAAAAACAAGCTCGTAGTTATTGCTGTTATATGAAGCACAGAGCTTAACAGTAATAGAGCAAGAATATCAAATAAAGTTAATAGCCATACTGCAAGTATAACTTGAAAATCATCTTCTGTTCTATTTATTGAATAACTAGTTGTTAACCTACTTGCGTAGATTGATATATTGCCTCCACTTAGCCCATCTATTACAGGAGCAATACTCGCGAGTCCATTAAAGTTTTCTAGTTCTTGTTCTAGCGCTAATCCGCAAAACGTAGTTATGCAAATGCTCGCTATGTAAGGTAAGTACGCCCATATTGACTTGGAATGCAACCACTCATACCCCACGTTGTCTAGCTGGAAGTTTGCAAAAAAAGCAAGAGCTATAAGGAGCAAAAGAACTACAAAAGATACAACGCCATTGGAATCCAGCAAGAACAAATTTGTAATTAGAATGAAAAATATCAAGGTAGTTGCGTCACCAAATGCACAGGCTATTGGCGCTGCTATGTTATCAGGATCTAGTCCTGCAGAGACACATTGAATAATTAGAGAATTCATAAAGGTACCCAAAACAATGGAACCAGAGACTACCGTTAGTATTGAAGAGACGGTCAATATTATTAATTCACGCAGAGAACTTAGTATACCGACCATTCCACTAACAACTACAGCAAAACTGGCACAAAATATTCCAAGTACTATACTTTGAAAAATCATAAATATTAAATTGCCTTTGTAAATTTGCATTCTACTTGATGCATTGATCAACTTCCCATTGTTTGCACAGGTTCCTAATCTGCACGATAAATTCAGTTCGAAATTACCGTTCAAGTTACTCATTACGGGTACCAGAACCGTTAATTGTTTTAATATTTTAAATGGAATTCCGACTTGAACATCGCTCAACTCTAATTTTGAAAGAACTGCTGCGCTAAACATCAGCCCACATAAACTTATAAAAGACGGAAAAATGCTTTCCTTCAACACATTGGAAAAGAGCATAATTTAAAACAAGGAATTTAAACATGAAATTGTAAAAACACCTTGCGGTAATTTAATTGCTGGCATTCGTAAATGTGTTAAAGGAATTTTACTTTTTTGTCATGATAAATTTTAAGAGGATGGCATTAGTGGCTCCTCGTCTAGGCTTGTAGAAATTGAATATAAGAGAAAAAGAATGGTTTAAGTGATTAAAAAGGTTTAAAAAGAGAGAATAATAAGAGCCGAAAGACAAAGTAAGCTGTTAAAGGTAAATGTGGTGGAAATGGGTGTAGTAGAAAAACAACATATGAGACATCAAATATAAAAACTGGGCTAACTATCTGTAACAACTTGGAACGTTATTTCAGCTTTATTAATTTTATGGACTTAAGAGGCGAGTGGACATTCAGCTAGTTGCGGAGCTGACGAGTATAAAAGGAAAATAAATATTTGAACGAGATGCAGGGTCTTCTAGTTTTATTTTGAAGAGGGGATTGAAAGTAATGAAAGAAAATTGGTTTGAAAGAAGATCTTTTATTAATGATAGCATTTCCTCCGTATGGAGCACCTTTAATAACGAGTTAGTCTAGTTTTTATATTTGGTGTCCCATATCGATGCACATCATTCGAGAGAAAGCAAATACCACATAAAATATGAATACAACACTAAGTAATACAATTCAGTAATTTAAGCATTATAAGCTTGGATCTTTTAACCGATAAGACGTCGAACATAACTATTAGACCAAATATTGCAACTTTAGGTCTCCTAGATTATAAATAATAAATTAATTTGATGCCACTAACTATATAGGTAGACTTCTATTAAGCTACATAATCAACCTGTACTTAGCTGGGATAGTTAACATGCTCTGGTTAGTATTATTAAATAGATTGCTGGAAAGAGAAAGAGCATTGAAAGTGAAAAAAGAGTTACAAAGAGTATTAAATTTCTGAGGACAGTTCTATGGCCTCTCAGAATAAAAAACCAGACCTGTTCTCTCGGAAAGAAAGCATACTACTGACTTGTTCAGAATATAATATTTACATCATATTGTAGCTTTCACGGGAATTATGGCAAGCATAGCAGTATTCACTCTCAAAATAATCTTCAGTTACGCTAGTGTACTCGCTATGATGTTTTTGCCGAACAATATGTTTGTTACACAATTGTCAACTCATAGATAATCTTTTAGAAAACGGTGTAAGAATTAGTTGGCAAGATGATGTGGTACTAAGATTGTTTTACTTTATCTCTAGGTGACGAAATATGGAGTACTTCCGTAAAAAAACACTAATTATAGTTTTTACCGTGGGTGTCTCAAGAGTTGGCTTAGGGAAAACATAATGAGTTGAAATAGTATTTCATGAGAATTCGGATCTATTTGTGCGATGTTAATAAATTTTATTAACTTTTAAAGCCACGTCATGTCTTGGACTGGGAAATTTGTATTTTTGAATAACCAAGAAAAGCAGCTGGTTTCTGGGGAAGTTATAGCAGAGCAGGAAAAAAGTGTTACCGTGAATACTGTGGACGGTGAAGAAGTGTTTGTAGATAAAACCGCAGTTCGCGAGATGGATCCCAGTGAATATAAAGGTGTTAGTGACCTAATTACTTTGACATTTTTAGACGAAGCAGCTTTATTTCACTCTTTGTGGGCAAGATTTCATCTTAATCAGATTTATACATACTGCGGAAATATCTTGGTTAGTGTTAATCCATTTAAAATGATTGACGATTTGTATACACTAGAGACTGCCAAAACATATTATAATGCAGAGTTTGGATCCAAAGATCCGCATATATTTGCTATTGCTAACGAATGTTACTCTTCCCTGGGGAGGGACCAAAAAAGTCAGTGCGTAGTAATTTCAGGAGAATCAGGTGCTGGTAAAACGGAAGCCACAAAACTTATTCTATTATTTATTACGACCGTAACTTCGCATACTTCTGATGTTCAAGAGCAAATAATATCAGCCAGTCCAATTTTAGAGGCATTTGGAAATGCTAAAACCGTTCGTAACGATAACTCTAGTAGGTTTGGTAAATTTCTAAAAGTACATTTTAATACATCCGGTCAAATTGTAGGAGCCACCACTAAGCAATATTTGTTAGAAAAGTCTCGGCTAGTTTCTCAAAATAGGGAAGAACGTAATTATCATATATTTTACCAGGTTTTACAAGGAGCAAGTGATGAATTAAGGGAAAAATTGAACCTTACTGTTGCAGAAGACTATCTGTACCTTTCTGGATCTACCATTGTGCTTCCACGAGTGGACGATGCGGAAAATTTCAGAGAAGTCACACGTGCTATGGAAATGTTAAATTTTGGAACTGCTAAAGACCAGATCATCCAAGTGCTTGCAGCGATTCTACACCTGGGAAATCTTCAGTTTGATATAGATGATAAAGAAAAGATTTTCATAAAAAACGCAAATGTTTTGGCACATATTTCGGGCTTGATTGGTTTGCCAAGCGCAGACTTTGGTAAAATCATAATCACAAGAACTACAGTTACTCGCGGTGAAGTATTTGAGACTCCACTTACCAAAGAACAAGCCGCCGATTCTCGCGATGCTATTGCTAAATTTCTTTACGACAGTTTATTTAGTTTTATAGTTGAATTCATAAATTTGACTACTTCTAGCAAAGGCCTCTCAAATATGTACATCGGTATTCTTGATATTTTTGGGTTTGAGAATTTTGAAAAAAATAGTTTTGAGCAATTCGTAATTTTATTTTTAATTTAGTGCATTAATTTTGCGAACGAACGATTGCAGTATTTCTTTAATCAGCACATCTTTCAGATGGAACAGCAAGAATATAAAAAGGAGGGTATACCATGGTCCAGTATTGATTTCATTGACAACGCCCCATGTATAGAATTAATCTCAAGAAAACCAATTGGATTTCTTGCTTTGTTAGATGAGGAGTCTAATTTTCCTAAAGGCACGGATCAATCTCTTTTGACGAAACTGCATCAAGGCTTAACAGACAACAAGTACTACTTGAAACCGAAACAGAACAAACCTGTCTTTTCTATTGTGCATTACGCTGGAGAAGTACAATATAACATTGAAGGGTTCCTCGATAAAAATAAAGATACCCTTCGACAAGAAATAATGGATTTGTTTTCTACTAGCAAGGTCGAAATAATTCAACAGTTATTTGCTACCTCTGAGATTCCAAGTAATTATGATTCTGATAAGGGAATCACCATAAAAAATGCGACAACTCGTCTGAGAGCATTAAAAACAGATAAGAAAGTTAATGGTGCTCAAAAAAAGGCTACATTGGGAACTCAATTTAACACAAGTTTAGGCGAATTAATGGATACTTTGGGATCATGTAACCCATATTTTGTTCGTTGTGTAAAACCTAACCAAAAAAAAGTCAGCGATAGAATTGACAGAAAGGTAGTGTTAGATCAGCTTCAGTATTCTGGTATGTTGGCCACAGTCAAGGTACGTAAAGCTGGATATCCGATGAGGATACCATACACTGAGTTTAATCGCAGATACGGAATGATCATCACAGGATTTAAATCTAGCAAACCAAAAGATGGAGTAGAAAGTATTCTTAAGGTAGTGGCAAGCGATCCTAAATTCAACAAAAACTTGTACTATTTGGGCGCCTCAAAAATATTCATGAAGCAAGAAGTTCAAAACATTTTGGAAAGAAGTAGAGGAGACAAGTTTGCAGTCTATGCAGTAAGAATTCAAGCTCGCTGGAGAGGTTATAAACAGCGTAAAGAGTATCTCCGTGATTTGTTTTTAGTTGTGCGTATACAAGTTAAAGTCAGAATATTTGTCCGTAAAATAAGATTTAGAGCCAGGATGAAGGCTGCCTTGCGAATTCAGCGAGTTTATAAGGGGTACAAGCAGAGAAAAATGTTCAAGGTCTTGCTAAAGGCTCATAGGGACCAATTGAAAGCGCAACAAGAAATCGAACTGCAAAGAATGTTCCTTGAAGAACAGGCTAAGCTAGAGGAATTAAACAAATTTGCGGAAATGTGCCCACCTGATCTTCTTAATATGCTTCCTATACCGGATATGCCAGACATGGCAGCCCCACCACCACCAATGTTTTTTACAACAGAAGAAGTTGTGCCATCTTATAAATATGACGAAAATGCTATTGCATTGGGAATTCCAAAGCATTTACACAAAAATGGATCCGGGAATAACTCTGGACACAATTCTGGAATTATTACTCAATTGCAAAAGAACAATGGTTCTGTGCACCAATCGACTGATTTGGACTCATTCCCAACAGATGGGAAACCAAGACCATTTGATCATTTAGCTGTTCCGCACCAGCGTCGAGATTCTATTGCAACCACTAATCTGGATGATGATGAAGATGATGTTAAGGTAGCTGAAGTGGCTTTGCCGGATGCAATACAGGATATATTGGATGACTTGAATGACATATTTGGTGATTCAGGTGCTGGAGAAAGACGCAGATCGTCCTCTGTGCAGGATGTAATCAATTCAAATTTGAAGAAGTTTATTCCAAAGGCAAGCAAGGATGGACAGCACATTAACTATCAGCTGCCTGAAGCTGTTCGCAAAAAGCTGCTGAACACTATTAGGATTTTAGGGTTTGGTGATTTAATTCCAGTTATCCGAGTTGAGACGCATATAACAGGATATCGAAAGCAACTGGTACCAGATGAAAACGCGTTGAATAAAGTAGCACAGGTACTGTTTAGGGATCCAGAAGACATAAAATATACTGTTCGAAAACTATCTAAAAGTTTAATTCCAATGGATGAAGCATTAAATTTGACAGCTGTGAGAATTAACAAAACCATATTAAAAATGACTCACGAAAATTTAGAAGCTAAAATATACTTCCATTGTTTGTGGTACATTGCGGAGGAAATTAGATGCTCTCCAGAATTAAAAGATGAGATCATATGTCAGCTATGGAAGCAGACCAATAAATGTACAAATTCCGATGCATCTAAGAGAACTTGGGTACTGCTTAATTTATTTTTAGAGTCATATATACCTAATGCAACCATCAAACAAGGTTTACTGTCGTTCATGTTACACACAGAAGATGAAATGGGAAGGATTTGCTTGGAATCATTATGCAGAAGCAAATCGGAAGAAAGAAAGTCTCCGTTTGCAGGTATTGAGTGGCTAGCTGCTAGCAAATCTCAAATGATAGCGATACCTGTGGAAGCTGCTAACGATGAATCTTTTTCTGTTGGTTTAGACGGTTTGGCAAATTGTAAAGAGGTGATTTCTGCATTCGGCAACTACTACGGTATTAGCGGCGAAGATTTACAGGGTTATGCGATAGAAATCGAAATTGATGGACAAATTATTTGTGTGGACTCCGCAGATATGATTATGGATATTATAGCAGCCATTGAGAAGGACAAGAACGGTGTTAATTCAAAATATTATATCGGAGTTTCTAATGGAGAGTTAGAGGAGGATCAAAGCGATCTCGGATCTAAATCAACTTTTGAGCAAAGTGTTTCCGGATCTGTAGAAGATATTAAGCCTCTAAAGAGCAGTAAATGAATAAATATTTAATTTAATAAGGTGTATTGCAATAATAGAGTAACCAGCACCAACCAACTAGAATATTTCGATGATCCGCTTTTCTCAGATGAAGTAAATTGATCGACAACCTTTGCTAATTCTCTCGAAAAATTACCAAACTTAGAAAGCGCATCTCTTTGAATGTCCTTCATTTTTTCGAGCTCTTCATATTTTGCTGGATCCAGTCCAATTTTTATTAAGGCTTCCGCTGATAACTTGTCACCACTTGGAAGAAAACTTCCAGGATAGAAGCTTGCTATCTGCTGGTAGCAAGAATCAGTGGAGTTCAGAGATTTCATCAGCCCACTGTAATAGTCATAAAGATCACTATTGTATTTATCAACGTTCTCTTGATCGTCAATTTCATCGTTTCCATAATCTGGAGGAGTATCCAGTAGAGCCTGCGTTTCAGTTGACTCTGGTGAGTTAGGGCTAGTCTGGGTAGAGGACTGACGTTTTTTTAATCTATGGCTAGTTTTGGTTTCTGTATATCTTTGGTATTTAACGCAAATGTTTTTCATCTTAAATACTTCCTTATGTGTGTATTCATTTTCGTTGATAACAATTCTTTCAGATACATCAGCGCCCATGTCTTCGTAATTATTATGGACAAATTGCCATATGTTTGCAGTTAAATCAATGAAGCCATGATGCGGAAAGAAGAAAGGATCCATAGGACTAATGTCCATAGCCATCTGTCCTCCAATTCTAACGTGAACATCAGCGTGGATACCATATTGAATCGCGTCATCCAGTTGTGCAAATGTGTTACTATTGATGATGTCTCTATCTATATCTGCCCATCCAGGAGTTGCCACACTTGTTTCTGTTTGTCGTTGAATGCACTTACCAACATTTAAGCTGGATGCTAGCCGAAAACTGTCATAAATTTGCCCAACTAAACATTGGCCACTTTGAGTACCATAGTAATACTGGCTGTTCGCAACAGATCTATCAATGGCCCCATTATAAGTGGTGGCCTCTCGAGCCCAGTCAATGTAAGGCAGAGTTAGATCGTCACCTCCAATAGCTCTGATTTCGTTCTCAAATTCCCAAAGAAATGCCCGATGCCACGTTAGAAATTTGATGTTATTATGAATTTTACCGAATATATCACGGTGCAGCTTGGCGTAATAAGTAATTCTTCCGGTATATTTCATATGCCGATAAGCTTCGATAATTCTTGACCATTTACCTTCCTTTTCCATAACTCTGAAGTCTTTTCTAATCCTTGGATTGGAACACGGTACTGTAACTTGAGCAAATAATAACGCAGCAAAAATCATGTGGCATTTTCGAGGGTATCTTTGATTTATTAATTACTGAAATAGCTTTCTTCGGGTGCAAGCACTGCTCAATTTCAACTCACGTTTCTGCAAGATTGCGACCAATCACAATTCAATGTCTATATGCAAGAGCTAAACCTGTGAATACAAAAATTGAACGAATTATCGTGAAAATGAAATAAATCGGTTAAAAAGTAGTGAAATACCGCAATGTGTCTATCCATAACTTGGTTTATAACAATCATTTATAGAATACATACTATTTGAATCCATACTAGGGAGCATTTTTATAATTCAAATAGACATATTTTTAAAGCATGGAACCAAATGCCTTGTCCTTGCTGTCCTTTGTCTTCTTGCTGCTCTTATCCTTGTTCTTTATCCAGCCTCTTACTGCTCGTGTGAGCGGTGTGTAGTAGAGCACTGCTATGGCAACCATGATGCTTAGCACACACTTTCCAATGACGAACAGGGTCCAATGGATACTGAAGGTGTATTTCCCAGTATTGTAGCTGGTAAAGGCAGACTGCAGCGTGCTAACGTACGTAACATCTGATCCCGCCGTGTAATACTGTGCTGTGCCTGTTGCACTCTGCTGTATTGGCCTCGTTCTCAAGAACCTCGATCTGAGGATAGACTCGAGAGATTCATCGACCATCGAGACTGCATCTATAGAAGCTGCTGTCGTGCTTGTTTTCAATTTGCCCAAACTGGTTGTCAGTATCGATGTAGAAACACTTTGCAAGCTTTCTTTGTAGTCACTCGTTGCGCTTAGGTCTAGAGTGCCTATTAATGGCGGTGCTGTGCTCTGGTTATACAGTCCGTCCTTTATACAGCTGGACAAGGATGCATCATTTATGTGAGCCAGCAGTGGGTTGTTGGATATGTTGCAAATCATCAGCTGCTGGGTTTCACTGATCAGAATGTTTGTGATCAGATTGTTTGGCACATACAGCTCCTTTGGCTTTAATACTGAGATACTTCCCGTGAACTGATTAAATGGAGGCACATCTCTGTTCAGATAGATGTACTCTATGCTGCTTAGATTCGGCACTGGTCCCGACAGATTGTTGTTGCTGACATCTAGACTGACAAGACCCGATGGGATGCTGCTCGGCAACGAACCAGACAGCTTGTTCTTGTTCAGTAGCAGCGATTGCAAACTATCAGGCAGTGCTGTCGGTACAGGACCGGTGATGCTGTTCCGACTCAGGTCCAAGGCAGTTAGGTTTGATGGGATGTATCTGGTGTCTATAGTGCCATCCAAGCTCATGTTTGGCCATTCTATCCTGTCTACTCGTCCAGCAGCACATGTCACCCCTGCACTTGAGCAGCAATCTGTTTCTATCGATATCATAAGAGCTGGTTGCACAACATCAAGATTCAACCCCGTAGCGAGGCCAATCACACCTACACAATCAACGATGTAAAGATCGTATTTAAAGCACTCTGTTAGATCCGCGTCATCTTTTTGTGCTAGAAGTGGATTGTTTGAGATGTCACAGTAATACATCACACTGCTGTCTTTGATAGTGACGTTGGTGATATAGTTATGGTCAACTTGTACATAATTTGGTTTGTTTAGTAGCACTTGACCTGTAAATTTGTTATCATTTAAATATAGGTATTTCAAGCCATCAGGAAAAGCAGGTAGCCCACCAGTCAGATAGTTGTTGTCCACCTCAAAATCCAACAATGTTGAAGGAAGACTAGTAGGTAAGCTACCTTCCAGGTAGTTATTGCTAACACAAAATACTTCCATATTCACGGGTAACGCTGCCGGTATTGATCCATTTAAGAAGTTTTCATTTACATATATCGTATTTAGACTGAGTGGAAATGCTGCAGGAAGAGGTCCACTCAATCTGTTGGTGCGCAAATCCAAAGAGAGTAAGCTATCAGGGAGGTTGTTGGGGATTGGTCCAGATATCTGGTTGTAGAACAAATTCAACTTTTGCAGCGATCTCGGAGCTGCTGTACCATTTATTGTACCATCAAGGCTCATATCATTAAATCTGATCTCAATAACATTTGTAGAATTGCAGGTTATGTGCCCGTGAGTTGTGGTACAGCAGTTGTACTCAAGCTCCTGCATCAAATCAGGAAACGAGATGTGCAAATTTAGTCCATAAGCGAGGTTGACTACATCATCGCAGTCCGAAATTGTGCTTGGTACTTTGGCGGACCTGTCACACCCAGCTAGTTGTGGATCATCAGCAGGGTTGGATAAATCTGTGTTTGTCAAATCGCAGTAGAAGAAATAAGGATCATCAATCACGACAGATGATAGTGGAGCGTTACTGATGTATAAATACCATGCAGAATTCAAATGAAGGGTTCCGCTTATAGCAGTTGACTGCAACCCAACTGAGTCCATACGGTTAGGTAAATAAGGAATCATACCTGATATATCGTTCCACCCAAGAGTCAAAGTATACAGATTCGCAGGAAGAGTAGCAGGGATTGTACCGTTTATTCTGTTTGATTCCAATTTCAAACTATGTAAAGATGCTGGCAGTGTCGCTGGAATGGGGCAGTTTAAACGATTGCTGTTAGCTTCAAACGCACTTATACTTGGCGGTAATGGTTCAGGTATGCATCCTGAGAGCATGTTGTAAGATACATAAATGTACACCATTGTGTTTGGAAGTACAGGAATTGGTCCGGTAAATTTGTTGTTTTCAGCGCGAAAGTACTCCAAATTAGATATAGAGATATTAGGAAATCCACCGTTTATCATGTTAGACCCGATGTTTGTCCAGGTTAAAGTTGGGGGTAGATCTCCTGGAACATAACCAGTAAGCTTGTTATAACTAAGGTCAAGATAAGTCATCATTCTAGGAAGGGCTGTCATGTTTATACTCCCGGTGAGCCTCAAGCGACGCCAGCGTATGGATTCTACACGCTCAGATACGCAACTGACACCATCACTAGTGCAGCAGTCTATCCGAAGTGATCTCATCACACCAGGATTAGAAACACCCATGTTCAGTCCTACAGCGAGATTGATTACGTCTGGACAGTCTACAGATATGGCGTAGGCAGATGCTGCTAAAAGGTGAAGCACTGATAATTTGAAAACCATCTGAGCTGCTTTGACGCGCTCTACTTTTATAGCCAATCTTGTGAGCTGATTTGCTGGGAACAAAAACAGGCTTGAGATAAGCCTGTAAATATTCAGCGATCGATTCTTGACCTGCAATCAGCTTTAACTACGTTTCTGGAGCTTCGCGTTCTCATTGGGGAAGTCGCTTTACTGCGTACACTGGTCGGGGATCAATCAAAGTGAGAGTTATCATCAGCCAGATTGCTTAACATTTACATCTGGTATTAGAGTTTAGATAAGAACAACCAGTGCACCTTTTTCAGAAACGCAAAACTTAAGAGATACAGAGGTACCAGAACCGATGCTATTAACTACTTCTACGAACTGCTGCTCATACTAACTGCAAACGACGTAATAAAGTTCAGAAAATCAAGAGAATGTGGGTTTATTGAGACGCTTTGAGTGTTTAATACTCTTAAATACACAATCCAATAAATGAAGCTTATTATAAATTCTGCTTACCTGCATTAATCTCAGTTTAGTGCAATGTCCCAAACTCCCAATATCGATATGCATATCTCGCATAAGTTGAAATTGTATTGCTAATGAACCTAATAATGCTTATCATATGAGGTGCATAGAATGTTGGAATAAGCAGAGCATGGCTAATGGGTTCTTTCACTACTCTGATTTTATATTTTAAAACATTTCAGAATTACAAAACATGAACACTTCCTCGACCAAAAAGACAAAGTTCGAAAACGAACTGCAACTGGATCTGACCAAGGACTTATCAATAGATGGCAATGCAATTAACTATATAAAGGATATGGAAGTTAATCTAGCGCTTAATAGCATAAATTTCCGAGGATATGAATTGATGAGGTTGTAGACTGTGAATCAAATGAGGTAATTGATTCTTCAGAGAGAATTTCCAACTATAGTAAGATATTGTTCAGAAAACGCATAAGGAATCATCAATGCCTCTTGAAAGAGTTGACGGACACTGGTCAATACTCCAAACCATTTTTAGGTATTGAGTTTATTTACAACCAAGCAACCATGGACCTCAAAGACAGAACCGAAATAAACTCATGCTATACAGTGAGAAGTCTTGGAAAGATGTGCCAGTGATAGAGCTTGAGTCTGATTTGGTTGTTTTAGCAGGAAATGGAAACCCTTGGTTTGATGTTTTGGTAAAGCGAGAATTGCACTCAAAGGAACTCTTATGGGGAGGGTTGCGAGATGAGTAAAAATGCAGTAAATCAATTTTCATATTTTCCTTAATGCTATCACTTAAATTCTACAATACAGAGGACTACTCTAAGAAGCAATATAGATTTAAATTCATTATAATGAAAATCAACCACTTTAGAGAGCTCATGAATAAATATCGAAAGATTGGCGTTAAACCGCTGGCGTGAAAGTGAAAAAGACAAAAAATAAACAACTCTCAATATCATAGGACTTCTTTTTATTAGTACTGGTATTTTGTCACCATTCAACACTTTGTAGATCTACGACTTGGAGCAATTTTTTCCCATCAGAATATGCGAAATGAAAAGAACTCAAAGTTCATTAGAGTTGCGACCATTCAAAAACAATATGATGTGTCCAACACTCAATTGCGTAAATGAGATGAAAGGATTCAATCGTTGCGTCAATTGTCAGCAATGCGGTCACCAAGACCATAGAGATATTAGTCCAGGTACTTCCAAGTTGTCTACACTTGAGAAGTGTAGGGTTTGAAATCTTCATGATTTTCGAATTCTTCACATTTAACGTAGGCGCAATTGAAAGTCTTGATCTACAGCTGATGATAATAAACACGAATTTGTTGCCGATTATGATGCTAATTTATTGGTAGAACCGGCCTCGTTAGTTAGGCCAATTGCTCAAGCATTATTTAAAGAAGCAAGTAAGGTGTTTATTCTAAGTTATACACTCTTTCGTATTGCCCGTGCACCTTCGCATCTTTATCTAACATTTCTTCTGATATCCCGACTTCCACGTGCTCTAAAACCCCATCTCCTTTGCTATC